>VZRQ01004221.1:56892-86757 GCA_013397975.1 Machaerirhynchus nigripectus | reverse complement strand
GCTGCCTCCCCCCAGCGCTGCCCCGCACGGCCCCGGGTGTGTGGGGCGGCTTTGTTACCTGCGGAGAGCGGCTCCGGCTCGCCCGTCCGCGCCCTCACCGGGGGCCACGCCGGGCTGGCCGGACACCGCTCCCCGGGGGAAGCCGGGGTCGCGGCCCGGGGCGTGAGGGAGCAGGGCGGGGGCTCGGTGTGGGTGAGCGGGTAACGGGAGCGCCGCCGGCGAGGCGGCACCTGTGTGCGCACAGGTAGGGCACTGCAGCACAGCCGCTTTCGGTGCGAAATCGGAGCTAAAAAGCTTCCAGACTGGCTTTTTTTTTTTATTGTGAGGTGAGCCAGACGTAGCGAGGGAAAGCGGTTTTCCGCAGTCTGACGGTGGTTTAGGAAAATTCCGCTCAAATTGCTGCTGTTGGTAGGAGATGATCGCTGAACTCTTCAACCGAGTGCCGTGAGTCAGATGCTGAGGTGATTTAGCTGCATAGTCACTTCACCAGCTCCAAACACACAACTTGATGCGCAAGTATTAAGAAAAAAAAAAAAGTAACTGCGGCTTTTGTTCTGCTCTGCTCCTCGTCTGTCTCCCCCCCTCTGTAAAGCACAGGTGGTTTTACTACCTGCGGGTAAGAGCAGCACGTGCAGACTCTCGGTGTCTGCATAACTCCGGCAGAAAAAGGGACTATTCATTTTGGAGAGGCTCTTTCAGCGCTCGCTGTAATCCGACCCGCAGCACCCAGCTGGCCGCTGCACTCCTGGCTGTTTTGTTCTCGCGTACGCGGTGCCTCTCGGTGCGTCTGGCCCTGCTCTGGTGCGGTCGGGGATGGTTAAAAGTTTCGAGATGACAGCTTTGTTAGCGTGCTTTAGGCACCTCTATTTATAGGAGCCTGATGAGCTGATCAATAGCGAGCTCACAGCTTGGTGAACGCTGCTAATCTTCGTCGTGTCTTCATGAAGTGACAGTGTTGACAGAGAGGGCTTTGCTGGTGTGTCACCAGGCGCTTGCTGTGGATGGCCAGGACAGGAGCACTCCCTGACACTCCAGCTGTGTCCCTCGCTCCCACTGCGGGTCCTCCATGAATTCCCATGTGGAATTCACGTGTACGGAACCCGTCAAGTTCGGCGTTGCTTGCTCAGCCAGGGTGTGCCACGGGGAAATACCAACGTTAAGGTCAAATTTGGCAGCCACGGAGTTTTCTGGAAGTTTGCCTTTTTGTTTTGGAGGCTTAAAAGCAGCCCTTAGATGCCTTTTTTTCTATATGTCAGGTTCTAACGTTGCCCTGTAAACCATGTACAGATCCTGAAATGCACTTTACAAATTGTCATTTTGGTTTTTAACGTTGTTGAGCTACTGGTGTTGGTAATAAAGGCAGAAGAATTGTCTACAGAGAGGAAGTCTCTGTCCTGGAGCTGTTTTGGAAAGAAGTGTGTTTGCGGTCAGGCACATTAAGTCTATCTGTGTATTTGGCTGTCATATATTTCCAAAATTACCATGAAATCTAACATTTCTTGTTGCCAGTTAACGCCCGTGGTAAACACGGGTTTGTCTTCTGTTTTCTCCTTGAGGTAACGGGTGAGCCAAGTAAAATCAGATAAACTATTTCTGACCTGGCCAGCTTATTCGCTGTCAAGAGGGAGATGAACATCACTGAAATGCAGCCAAGTCTCCCAGAATAGGTTTTCATAAATGTAACTATTCATCTCTGAGTGTTGGGGTGTTGGCTTTGCTGCCATTTGTTGTTAAGTGAAGAGTGAGGCCAAGATTTACCAAAATAGTTTTGAAGTGAAAAGTGACTGATAGAGCTTGGTGGAGATACTCAGTTTTGTCAGAAAAGTAGGAAAAAACTTACTTTTTAATATGGAGTTACATAACGAATATAATTCCTTTGCCAGTTGTAGCTACATATTAACTTTATTGTTGTACTTGTAATCTTCGATTACCTTGGGAGCCCCAACTGTGTTAAGCTAAATTAAAAAAAGAAATCACTCTTAAAGCCACAGAAGAAATGTCCCTTAGCCATGAGGTTTCTGAACCAGAAACGGGTTTGCAGTCTTAAAAACCAAACAGAGCTCAACCTGCAAATAAATACCTGCAGGATCTGTGTTTTTTCAGGCAATTCTCTCTATACAGCCATAGAGAAAGGGGTTTTTGTGGCATATCTGTGGTAAACATCTTTACATCTTCACTGTTCTTGAAGGCAAAGTCTCCATTTGCTGTTCGTTTGGCAAGTTGATCGATGCTGAACTCTTCCAGAGTTGCCTGGTAGTTCCCCACATTCATCCTCATGGAATTGCTCCAACATGATATCAAACATGTGGTGTGATAATGACCTAGAAATGGCCGTAGGCTGTTGCTGACCTCTCTAAACCTTCAGATCTTTGATATCAGTGACTGTGTCTTAAAAGCAGAATTCAGTGCTGAGAGTGGAGCAGGCTGTGTGGAGGGTCACAAAAGGCTTTCCTGTTTCTCCATGGAGCTTCACTGGGATACCTGCTTGGAGCAATGATCCTGCAGCCTTGGCAGGTCCCACTCCTCCAGTTCCAGTTCTTCTTGCCCGAGTGGGGGAAGTGCCGTGTGCTCTTAGCAGAGCAGTCATTTTGTGGCTTCATTAGGGCAGGGCAGTGATACAGGATGTTGTGCAGTAAGACTGTCCCCTTGGTGTCAGTCCTGAAGAATATCAGAGAGTGAGGCTGTTCTTGTTAGCATGGACGGCCTCTGATGTGGTGTTGTGGTAAGACTGATGTTTGGAGGAAGAACCTTTGCCAAGAGACTTAAAAGTGAGCGTGGTTGTGGTGATCCCTTTTGTTGTGATCAGTGCTTGGCAGTGGATCAGGGATCTCTCGGTTGGAAGTCTCTTGGGTTGCCTTGTTGTGTGTGCATCTCCCTGAGCCACCAGCCCTGATCAATCATCCACTCCAGCAGCAAGGAACAGGGTCCCATGGGATGTTTTAAGAGCAGAAATTGCAACCAGAAGGGCCTTGGAACTATGCTAAAACTGCTCCCAGTGTTCTGGAGGCAGAAGGGCTGCTCTGAGCAGAGGGAGGGAAGGAAATAACACCTTCCTCTCTCCTTTTCTGGTAAAGAGATGCCAGGAACTTCAGGATGACCGGAATGGAAGTGAAGTTATTCCTCACTAAACAGGAAGTTTTATTTTGCTGGAGTTTGTATTGGTTTTACCCCAGCCAGCAGATAAGCACCACACAGCCACTTTTGCACTTCTTCACTGAGGAGAATCGGGAAAAGTAAAGCTTGGGAGTTGAGAACAGTTTAATTATTGAAACAAAATACAACATAATATATCTAAAATTAATATAAAACTAATTATACTAATATTAATTGTAATAAAAAGGAGAGAGAGAGGAATTAAACCCAAGAGGAGCAAGTGATGCCCAGTAGAATCGCTCACCACCCACTGACTGATGCCAGCTGCTCCCAGTTTATATACTGGGCATGACATCCTGTGGTGTGGAACATCCCTTTGGCTGTCCTGGCTCTGCTTCCTGCTGGAATTCCGTGCACCTGTGCATGGGAAACTGGAAGGTCCTGGGCTCAGAGTAAGCTCTGCTTTGCAACAACTGAAACATCCCTGTGTAATCAACATTAGTCTCATCCTAAAGTCAAAACACAGCACTGAAACAGTAAGAACAAAATTAATTCTGTCCCATCCCAAACCAGCAAAACAGTGTCAGCTTCTGTTTCTTTTGCATTTTTTCTGGAATTACCCCAGTGGATAGAAGAATTGGTTTTGGTGTCCCCCAATTTGTTGTTTTTTCACTGTTAGTGGCTCCGTATTTAGGGCTGGTGCACTTCCATAGGGGGCAGTGTCTCATTACTGGGACACAATCAGCAGATTGATATGGGATACCAGTTCCTCTCCCATGGAGTTCCTGCCGGGAGGATTAGATCTTGGGTTATTTATCTTTTTTTGCTCATCATTGCTGAGAACTGTAGCCAAATCTCCAGTGTTCTGTGCCAAGATCAGCTGCCCAGCAAGGCCTCTTGGCTTCTTGCTTCGCCTCTTTGCAGATAAGAGAAGATGCTGGGGAAGATGCACTTGCTCCCTACCGTTTTTGGGTTGATTCTCCCTAAATGCCACCATGTTACAGCTGTACAAAATAAATCTGGTGGAGGGGATGCTCTACTTTAATGTAGGACATGCAGCAAAGTAGGGCCAGTTAATTATTTTAACACCCCGTGGTTCTCCTGGGGCGTACAGAATCCAGAGAACAATGAAACACTGAGGTGTTGATACAAAACCGGTACAGTCCAGCTGGGACAGGGATTTATTTGGTGTTCTGGGACCTGATGGATCCGTTCAGTTTTTTTCACTGGTGTCTGTTCCTGATCAAAAGCCAAATCACTGCTTAGCATGGTGCTGTTCTGGTGGGGTTTGTAGCCTTTTTTTCCCCTTTCTCCCTGGATTAACCATAATTTTTCCTTGTTCCTTTTTTGATGGAAAGCCTTTAATGAGGTGTGATGATTTGAGGGAGTGCTTTCTCCAATCTGTTGGATGCCAGACCTTTAAGTAGAAGGGCCTTTGTGTTTTCGTTACTTCTCTGTCACACTGCCTGAACATGAAAGGCACATTGTGGAGAGGGAGCAGCTCCCATGCCTTAAAATGTACATTTTAAAATTTTCTTTATTACTTTTCTTTTGCTGTGAGCTCTTGCTCTATCAAGTTACCTCTTTCTATGTCTTTTCCCTCTTTTATTTAGCTCTCACACCACCCAGCGTACCCAGGATGATGGAATTAATTTCCAGTCCCAGATCCTCTTACCAACACTCTCAAAAGTCTCTTGAAGATCAGAGGAAAAAGTTTGTAATTCCATTGAGAAACTGTTGTTTTCTGTCTTCACGTTTCCTTGGATTATTTCACTAAAGATCTTTGAGGGCTACGATCTTACAAAAGTGAGAGTCAATTCTCCACCACAAAGGTTTGCCCCAAAAGCAGTTTATGGCCTGGAATGACAGGTTTGAATCCATTTCATGTTTCCTATTTTGGGGCTGCGGAAGAAGGGGATGTGCCGAGCAGGAGCCTTGGGACACACCTCAGTGCTCACTATTCCTGGGCAGGACAACATCTGCCACATCTCCCACTTGATCCTCCACCTTTGCTCCTCTGAGAACTTCCCTTTAACTCAGTGCTGAAAACCACTTGGAAATTGTGAAGGAAGAGATGTGGTGAGCTCAGTCTGTGTCTGAAATGTTACTTCTTAGGGGGATTTATCCAGCAGTGATGAAATTGTGAGGCCTTCCTACCTCTGTGGTCAGGAGATGGTTTAAATTACACTTTGCATGAGTCCTTTTGTTTTTTTATTAACCCTCTTGTTGGTGCTGAGTGCTCCACTTGCTCTCCAACAGAGCCTCTGGGTTTTCCCCTTAGTAACATTTTATTACTTTAAACTGTGTCAGTATTCTCTTGTTTACTACTTATTATTTATAATATCTGCAGTGAAATCCATGTGTCATGTCCTGAACTCAAATATTTAGCAGTCTAAAATTTGAATTAAATGAACACCCCATTATATAATTTGTAGACATAAAGCTTTTTTTCTGAGAAGTTCTCTTTTTCCTGCACAACTGGAAACAAAGCCTTTTTCAGCTGTGAGATGATTTAAAACTTCTTGGTTAGCCAAGTAACCACTTTAAACTTAATTGATTCCCATTTCCAGAATATGCATGTGAAGTTTAGGCCTTCAGCTGCTCAGTGAGAGCCAAGTTATGGACCAGGCTTAGAGAGTGTTTATATTGGAAACTTCCCTAAAGCTCACTGCAGAAATCTGGCCAGGCAGCCCTAGAATTGTTAAATATTTTGTTGCCAGAATAGCACAATTATTACATCTAACATCAAGTCCAGTTTTACATCTAGAGAGGGAAAAGGGCTTGGGTTTGGTGTGCTGGAGGCTTTACATACATTATTTTATATATTTTATGTATTGTTCCAGGTGAGCACTGAGAGTTTCTTGGATGTTTTTTCCCTTGCACTGAGATATCCTGGGTAGGAAAAGCTGCTTTTATTAGAAATAAACCATTGAGCTTTACTGATTTGATAAACAGGGCAAATGTGCCTGTGAATGACTCCCTTTCTCATTTGTGTTTAAAACAATTAAGGTGCTAAATACAAAGACTCTTGCTAAGGAATTATTTCTGTCTCAGAGGTGCAAGTCTCAAACTGATGATAAGTGCTGAAAACTCAAGTTGCCATTTTTTCTACCCAGGACAAGACAGGACAGGGCAAGAACTGAAGTATTTCAAGACCACATCTACAGTAGTAAACAATCCAGTTTTTTACAGGATAAAGAGTGATTTCTCTTAAACTCCCTTTAATACATTTGATTTTGCTTTTTCTGCTAATTTCCATGTGTGACTGATTATTTCTTAGTTACAATTTTAATTTTTACTGATAACATTATCTGCTTTTAAAGCTTTAAGGGGCTGTAGAGTAGCTATGCATTATTGGTTATATTTCTGTTCCAGGAGCACAAAATCCTGGAGTGGTTTGGGTTGGAAGGGACCAGAAAGCTTTAGAACTTTTTTGTTGTCAAACAAAACATTTGGTGACAAATATACTTTGAACCTTTTTGCTGTCAAAATACACTTTGTCCAGTGTGGGCCTTCAGTGTGTTGGTAGTTTAGACTTAGCAGGATGCAGTTAAATGAGGATTACTGTGGTAGCAGTCAGTCAGTTTTTGTAGATTATCAGATTAATTCATTTATTAAAGGAGAAAAAGCCCTTTAGGAGGAGCAGCTTTGTCACCGGACTGTTCAGATGCAGATATTGGAGCATGGACAAGGTGGTGGCACTGGGGCTGGCGGCCGCTGCTCAGGTGTGATACCACTCTGAGTTTCCTACTCGTGCTTTGCTACACCTCAGAGTTCAGGGCAGTGCTCAGGGTTTGCTCCCTGCCCGCCGGGCCGGGGGTGCAGCAGCTCCCCGGAGCAGAGCCGGGAGAACGCCGGGAACTGGAGCGAGCGGCGCTGTTTGTTTCTGCCGTTCTCAGGGAAACATCCCTCTGCTTACATTCCTTGCAAGTTAATAGGGTCGCAGCAGAGGATATACCTGACTTGGCTGACCCCCTTGTCCTCTGGAGTAAACATTCCCTCCTGGCCCAGTCCTGGAGAACTGCTTGGACCACAGGGATCAGTGCTGAGTTGTTCCCGTTGCTGTCCCTGACTTCTGCCCCGAGCTGTGGGGAGTAGGAACTGGGAGCAGCATCACAATGGGAGCACTGTTCCTTCTTTTCTACCAGACCTGAGAGCTGGAAGATGTTGGAGGTGAAGTTTAGAGAAGTGCCTGAGTTAAAGCTGGCTTAGCAAGCAGAGAAATCTCAGTGTAACACACAGATATTTACAGCTGTTTAATTGAAGGAGTACACATTTTCCTAGAGTTGGTAGGGTGTGTTTTATCTTTGTAAATCCTCACAAACGGTGTTTATGTGAGAAATGCTTTCCCTGAAACACTGCACAACCCCAGTTCCACAGGTGAAGGTCTCAGCCCTGCCAAGAGCCCACGAGGGCACAAGAACCAGAACCTTCCTGGCAGAGCCCTTTTGCACAAACCTGGCAGTGTTTGCAACCACCTGTGGAAGCTGGTGTTAAAATATTTCTGTGCTTAAATTAGGCTTTCATTTTAAATCTCCTTTACGTTCTCATAATTTTTTACATGAGATCTCATCCCCCAAGGAGTTGTTCAGTAGGGGCTGTTTTTCCTCTCAAAGTTTCAGGCTGTTACTGGGAAATCATGTGGAATCATCTGATACACAGATGACTTTCAAAAGAGTGTTCAGAGCTGTTTGAAAAAATATTTCCTGCTACCTAATCATCATATAAAACTTTCAGTGTTGCTCTTGTAAAATAATACAGGAAATCAAAAGGGCAGATACGTCCCTCTTTTTCTGAGTGGGACAGAAATAGTTTCTTTGGAGTCTTCAGTGGCACAGCACAACTGGGCTGCCAAAACTGTGCAGAAAGTGTCTTCTCAGTCTCTCATGACTGAGAATGAAACATCTAATTATTGTTTGAGAGGTGTCCACACTCCTTCCTGGCTTGACTTTTGGGCATATCTTGCATTTCAGAAACCCCATCCTTATCACACCTTATTAGAGGATGTGTGGGAGCTGGAGAAAAGCTGACATATTTTATTAATGCAGTATTTGACAGCTGTTAAGTAGTGAAACCAGAGATTGGTGCTCTCTTGACTAAAAGGTGTGCACCTGATACCCCTCAGAGAGAACCCAATTAACCTTTAGGCTCCATATATTGAATTAACCAAACTGGCAACTCCACTCAGCTGCTGGAAATTGGCTGCAATTAAACTTGCAGACAAAGCTGGTTGATTATTTTGCTTGCTGAAATCATCTTGCACTCTTGTGTATGGGATTTATCCAGCTAAAATAATATAAATATCCAGGTTACTGCTCCTGGTTTCTCCTTGGGGTGATGGATGTTCATCTCTGCTTTCTCACCACTGAACTGACAATAATCTGTGGAGTTTTTGGGGCATGTGCACCTTGGTTTTTTGGGAAAAGCGGTAGCAAACTCCTCTTAGACTTGCTCTTACCCACCCCTCCTCTCTTCCCATTAATTAGTGGGAGCAAATAGCACTCTTGGGATTGATTCTCTGTTGAGCATCTGTGCAGTAATTGATAGAGGATACTTTCCAGGGGGTACTCTGGCCACAATTATCTGCTGGGTGAAAGAACATCCGTTATTAAGAGTGAAAATCTATTAAAGTGAACTTGAGCAGGAAACTGAAGCAACTGTTGGGTTTTGGGGCTGTGGTGGTTTGTGTGGGGGGTTGTGTGGGGCAGAATTGCTGCCCTCAATAAATTTGGTGATGTGATGCTGCCAGTGTTCCTTGTCCATGTGGTAGTTTAGCTCTGCCAGTTTTACTTAGGAGAAATGGAGACGGTTTTGCTCTTCAATGAGCTGTGATGTTATTTGTCTTTATCAAAAGACAGTTACAGGACACCCTTTTGTGTTTATGTGACCTCAGAGAATGAAAAGTAAATGAATCAAATTCAGCAAGCCAGTTTCTTAAGCGAGACAAAAACATTGCTGCAGCACTATAACCAACTCCTTTAAAACAAATATTTGATAGTGTTTCTATGGTGAAATTTTCTGTTTGTTGGGCAAGTTTTTGGTTTTGTTTGAAATGAGGATGACTTTATGCACTTGGTTTGGTGACTTTTTAATTTGATGTTACTTGTACTTCTCTCTTGCAGGAAATCCATGACTTGTTTAAAGATTATGAAATCAAGTATTGTTACGTGGACAGGAATAAAAGAACAGGTAAGAACTTAAAAACTTCCATCTGTTTCAATTCTGTGAGGAGCATCACGTGCTGTGTGTGAGGTCGTGGACTGTCAGAGCTTGTCTGGTGTCCCTCAGTGCCTTTTTGGTCACTTTCTGCTGAAGCCAGTGAAAGTTGGAAACTTTCAGGTGTTGGCCAGAAGTTTTTGGTCCCCTCTGGTCTCTCTCCAGGAGTATTCCTTAGTGAATGTCCCTTTGGGACAAAGGTGACCTCAGCTGGCTGAATCCCTTTGGAAAACTGGTCCTGAGGCCTCTCTTGGGACAAGCCACACGTGCCTGAGAGGAAAACCTACCCAGCCCCAGATGCATTTGCAGTTTGCTCACATCAGGAAACACTTCTGCCCTGTGAGGGTCACCCAGCACTGCTGCAGGTTGCCCAGAGAAGTTGTGGAATCTCCATCCCTTGGGATGCCCATCTGGGTGACCCTGCTTGAGGACCAGGTTGGACAAGAGGCCCTCAGGAGGTCCCTGCCACCCTCACCCAGTCTGGGACTGTGTGATTGTGTGAAATGCTTTATGGACTGAAAACCCAAGAAAGACCTGTTAACCCCAGAGTGAGAACTTGCGGATGCTGTCATCAGAGAGGTTCCATAGAATCTGTAATGTGTTGACTTCAGTGGAATATTTAATTTAGTAATTAATAGTCTGCTAGTAGAGTAGTGAACTTTGCTCCCCAGATATAAAATTTGGTCGGGTTAACAAGCAGTGAAGTTGTGTGCATCACAGCACAGTCACTTTTTGAATTAATTGCTCATGATGTTCAGTTGATAATCCCAGATTTTAGACATTATATATATTCTGTATACAATAGATACATTTATCTGTTGTATCTTTAGGGTAAATCTGCAGCTCTCACCTGTGGTTTCCCGGGGAGGGAGAGGTGTGGCTGCAGATCAGCCGGGGTAGCTGATGTCCCCACTCCTGGTCTCTTGCAGCATTTGTCACCCTGTTAAACGGGGAGCAGGCCCAGAGCGCCATCCGGAAATTCCACCAGTATTCCCTCCGTGGGAAGGAGATCTCCGTGCAGCTCCAGCCAACGGATGCTCTGCTGTGCATCACCAACCTGCCCCTTTCCCTCAGGATAGAGGAGTTTGAGGAACTGGTGCGTGCCTATGGCAATGTGGAGAGGTGTTTCCTGGTCTACAGCGAGCTCACCGGCCATTCCAAGGGCTATGGATTCGTGGAATACATGAAGAAGGACTCTGCTGCCAAGGCCAGGCTGGAACTCCTGGGCAAGCAGCTGGAGGAGAGCACTCTGTTTGCACAGTGGATGGATGTGAACCAGCTGACCACAAACCTTATTCACTCCAAGTGCCTTTGTGTGGATAAATTACAAAAAGACTGTGCTGATTCGAAGGAACTGATCCAGGCTTTCTCCCTGAAGTACAAACCTGTCTTCTGCCAGGTATGTTGGATTTCTGCCTTAAGGAAACCCAAGGTTGGGATTGCAGTATTGGCTCACTTAATTTTCACTCTTGCTGTTTTTCACTTTTATTTTTCCTCTAATCACTCAGCTGTGCATCTGCACAGTGATGTGAGTAGTGATGCTGTACTGCTCTGGGTGTGCAGTGCCTGAGCCGTGGTGTCTGGGAATTCTGCAGGATACCACTCCAGTGAAATGCCAGCAGAATGTTTGTTAGACATCCCCTTACATCATTTACTGAAAATAATTGTGTTTTTGAGAGCTTTTAAAGGAAATATTGCTGATGGTTTTATTGCTTGGTAAAGAAAGGCAGAGTTTATGAACACCACAAGTGCAACAGTTCAGATGATGTAAAATACATCATATAATTAATGTATTAATATTTAATATGTTTTTTCCCTAATTGAGGAAGATGCAGGCTTGGGTTCTTGAGTGTTGCTAGGGATAGAGGTGGCACATCTTTTGAAAAGCTTGGAAGCACAGAAGAGGTGGATCCCTGCCTTTGTAGTGCAAAGGTTTCCTTCTCATCCTCGTGGCTTGTGAGATAAGAGACCACAAATAAATGTTGTGGCACAGACAGATCATCATAAATAGGCAGTAGAAGGAAAGCTTTCCTTGTAGTCACACAGATCTCAGTTGCAGAGTTGTTTTAGTGTTGTTTTTTTCCCTTAAGTCTCTTGGAAGGCTGCTCAGGGATCAGCCCCAGGGATAAGCACCCGGAGATTCCCAGCATCTGGAGCAGAAGGTCCATCAGGCTGTGCAGCCTGACCACCTGCAGGCCTTCACATCCTCCTTAGTGCTCTTTTCCAGCCCCAGGAATTTGTAGTTGGCCAAAGTAAATCCTTAGACATCCTTGTTCCAAATATCCCAGGAGATGAATAGATTGGAATTAACTTTTCCCAGAAAATGCCCATTCCTGGCTGTTCTGAGCTTGTGCCTGGGAATGTGTCTGGCTCCAGCCTCACCACACTGATGCCTAAATTAAGCGGCTTTGCTCCTCATTATTTTCTTCCTGTAAGAAGGTATTAAATGCTGTAATCAAGTCTCCTGCTCAATCTTTGTTTAATTAGCTGAACAGATTGATCCTTTTAAGTCTTTTCCTTCAGGGCTTTTTTTCCCAGCTGTCAGATAATCTGGGGGTTGTTATCAGCTCCCCCAACAATTTTTCAACATACTTTAAAAATTCTGAGCTTCAAAGAATGACAGACTTCTTGGAGAAGGATGGGTTTCAGTAGCAGGGCTCTGCTGTGCAGTTAGAGGCACTCAAAAATTGACTTTTACCTTTTAAAATCACAGTAATACCGGGGTCACACCCGGTGTAGGTGAGGAGAATGTTTGTGCATTAGGTCAGTAAATATTCCTGTTCTTATAAAATACAGGAGGGTGGAGGTAGGGAAACAAATAGTTCAGATTTGAGGTGAGAAAGGGAAGAAGGTGGATGAACTCTCATCACAACAGTGCTAATTAATTATGGGTTTATGAGTGAGATGACCTGAAAATTGAGGACAAAGAAAGGAGGAGGAGGAAGACCCAAGAAAAGGTGGAAAAATCTAAGAGGGGGGATGTGATGGGGTGAGTAGAGACAGAAAAACTGGGAGAGGTCAGGGTAGCAGCAACCTCAGTGTGGAGGGAATTTCAATAGAGAGTGACTGGGAGAAATATTTTGTGTCTGGAAAACTTTAATGTAGCTCTTGTGGTGCTGCCATGGCTTAGTTCTGCTGGGAGCTCATGCAGTATTTCATCCAGTAAATACAATCCTTTGCCCAAAATTCTTAACTGAACTCATGAAATAAACTCTGGGGTATTTCGTATTATTCAGAAGTTACCATTTTTTTAAGAAATCAGTTTGATTTGTCCTCTGTTGACAACAGAGATGTTCTGTCAGGAGGAGCTGAAGCCAGATACTTACACATGGATATTAGGAAAAATGTGTTTTGTCCTTTGCTTCAACAAAATGGACCTAAAACCCTCATTCTTTCCTTCTGTCAGCTTCAAATTGTCACTAGACGGTCTCCACTCTTACCTGGATAGGGATAAAGAGCTTTTTTTCAGTACCTGTTTATTTGGGAAGTTTAAGAATTCCTGAATCCTTTGCAAGAATATTGGTGGCTGCACTTGGACATGTTAAGGGAGTTTTTAACTGTGCTTCAGTTTAGCTGAAACTAAAATACAGATGTTCCATAACTTCAAACCCTTCTTTTCACAAGTACCTCATGTACCAGTGCACCTGAACTGGTATCAGAATAAAACATAAATATAAAATACAGACATACATCTCTGTGTGTATTTATATATGAAAATATGTGTTCTCCAGAGGTCTGCCCAGAGGCAGGGCTGTAGCAGTGCCATTAAAGATCTGCTCACTCTCTTTTTCTTCCACATCTTTGACATTTATATTTCAGTTGTCAGGGTAAGTTTGTGGGGCTGAGGTTGTTTTTACCCAGTGAAATCTGGAGGAGGTTTTGTCTTTTCCACACTAGAGCTGGTATCAGTTTATCATTCCCATTCACTGGGGACTGGAGATTTTTGCCTAAGCTTCATCCCTCCCTTCTCACCCCGTTTTTTTTGTTTGATTTAAATCTGCTCATTCTCTCTCAAACTCTGCACACAAAGGCCAGGGCAGTGTTTGCCACGTAAGCCCTTTTCCAGTCTGCTTGATTGATCAGTCTGGCATCTTCTCTTGGCATTCCACACAACCACAGACTTCACATGCTCCCAAAACGCACCAGATACTGGTGGGATTTGCATTGTTGCGTGTTTCAGCAGCTGTCATGCACCCTGATGAATGACATTTTGATTATTGCAGGCTGAAAGAATGAAGAATAATGAGTTTATAATTATCTTGCAAAATAAAAATGGCTGTAGCATCCAGCTGAATTTCCAGTTTGCTGCTCACTCCTCCTTTGTTGTTTAATATGTGTTAAATGCGTTTCGTAGCTGAGGTTCTCCACGAGGTGAGGTGGAAGTGAAGGTGGGAATGGAAGAGATAATGAAAGGAATGAGTAGATAATCATGAAGAGATAATAATGAGTAGATAAGCACGAGTGCCAAATAGATGAAGATGTGATACCCAACTTACTTGCAGCACTTTGAGAAAGAAACCTCATGGTTTGGGGGAATATTAACCTTGGGTTGTGGCAACTCTGAAAGATCTTCAAGGAACAGGTGACAATATTGCAGGGCAGCTCCTGGAATTCCCAGTTCTGTGTGGAGTGCTGGGAACTGTTGTTGTTGCAGTTTGCCCAGGACGAGGACGGCGGCAGCGGGGACTTCGCCGTGGTGGAGTACGAGAGCGCGGAGCAGGCGGAGAGCGTGCGGGGGGCCATGGACGGGGTGACCATCAACGGCAGGAGGGTCCAGGTGTCCTTCTGTGCCCCTGGAGCACCAGGCAGGAGCACCTTGGCAGCTCTGATAGCAGCACAGAGGATGGTAAGATCCCTGGAAACCTCTCTGGGATGAGCTTGATGCAGCTGAGTTAGGGCTTTGTGTGAGGAAAAGGAGTCAGGTTTCTGGAAGCATTTTGGGTTTATCAAGGCCAGGTTGGACAGGGCTTGGAGCAACCTGGGATAGAGGAAGATGTCCCTGCCCATGGCAAAGGGAATGGGCAGGTACTGGATGGGCTTTAACCAACCCAAACCATTCTGGAATTCTATGTAATCAGCCCAGTTCAGGCTCCTTCCTAGGCAAAGATGGCCAGGAAGAAGATAAAATATATCCGTAATATACCACGAAGTTACACCCACATAGTGCTGAGATTTAAGTAAATGTAATCTTCTGCAAGAGAAATCGTTCCAGCTCAAAACAAAAGTGACTGGGAATGAGTCATTTGATGAACTAAAACTTGGTTTAAAACAGAGAGGCAAGAATTTGTCAGCTTTGAGATAAATTTCAAGGCAGGAGAAATAGTTTCATTTCATGCTCGAGGTAGAAGAAAGCTTTTTACACCCACATGTCTTATCAAATTATTTCCTAGAAAATTGGATGTGATACGTGTTAGATGGAGCTGTTTTAAATGGAGAGGCAGAAGAGTTCCCTCACTTCAGCCAGCTCAGACCACATCTCTGTAAAAGAGATGGGAATTCTGTTACAAGATGCGGTGCTCATGGCAACAGTGCCTTTCTTATTCTCCTGTAGTGATAACTCTGGCTTTAAGGGAAAAAAAAGAAATTTTGTTGGAATATTCGTTAGGTGTTTCATTTGAGGGGAAAAAGAGCAGGAAACACGAAAGGAGGTAGGTTTTTGCTGTGTCAGATGAAGTGTGTACATTGCCATCACACAAGTTTGAGGGATTTAAATGTGTTCTTTGTTTTCTCCTGCTTCTCACACTTCTGTATCTCTTCACTGGAGATGAGGAACAATAGGAAAGGCTTGCTTCCAGAGCCAAATCCAGTGCAGATCATGAAAAGTTTTAATAATCCAGCAATGCTGCAGATGCTGCTGCAGCCCCAGTTGCGTGGCCACGCTGTTAAACCTGGTAAGCGGTTTTAAAACAATTCAGAATTAAACCCTGTTCTTAGTGCTGCAAGGCTTTTGCAGAGTAATTAAGTAGAAATACCATTTTAAAATCTGTGCAGACACTGTTTCAGTGTGTTTGTGGAGACAAATTTACATTTTATGAAAGCAGAAGCAAGAGGTGCTCTGCTATACTCTTGTGTTTGGGTAAAATTCAGTTTTACCCACAAATATCTTTCTATTAACTCAGTGGGCTCTGAATGGTCATTTTAGAAATGGGGTTAGAAAGAAATGACTTTTGCAAGACTTTTTGGGAAGTTTAGATCTGATTCTAGAATTGAATTCTGCAGCCTTTCTCCTGTGCCCAGTGTAAATCTTTATTCTCTTGGCTGCTGCCATAGCATTAGCCTGAAACATTTCCGTGTTCTCATTAGGATGTGAGTGATCATAAATCCCAGTAATCACATTCCAAAAGTGCTCAGAACAGGAACCAGGTAATGAGGAGATCGAGTGGGGAGAGCTGAGAGTGTGGTGACAAAAACACACAGAAATGGGGTGTGAAGTGACCACTTCAGGGAAGAAACACTTGAGCTCAAGCTGAGTTTAAAGCACTTCAGATAAAGCTGTGGCCTGGAATCAGCTCAGGCACTGCTGCATCTTGGAGTGAAACTCTCAGGTGTGGAGAAGCACCTGGAGG
Organism: Machaerirhynchus nigripectus; assembly: GCA_013397975.1. Lineage (NCBI taxonomy): Eukaryota > Metazoa > Chordata > Aves > Passeriformes > Dicruridae > Machaerirhynchus > Machaerirhynchus nigripectus. The sequence continues at coordinate 70,882 of VZRQ01004221.1, read as the reverse complement.
GGACCTCTGAGCTCTCTGAGTGCTGGTAATTTTATATCAAATCTGGGTGTATTGAGATGTTTCCTCACCTTTCCCAACCTAAACGAGTCTGTCATTCCCTTATACTGACCTTTGTACACTTGAAAATTTCCTGGAAAGCAAATTAAAAAAACCAGGATAATTCCAAAGATTTTTACTTGCCTAAGTTGTAAAATACATAATTTTTTTGTCTATTTCCAAAACAGTTCTTGGAGCATCTGCAGGTTTACCTCACCTCATAAATTCAGCAGTGGGTCCACCTTTTTTGCAGTTGAATAAAGTTCATCAGGTATGTGAGAAAAGAGCTGTCATCAAAAGACGTATTTGGGGAGATCTGAGCAGAGAAATCCTGAAGTTTTAAGGAATTGCAGCTCAATTCAAGTGTTTTAGTTAAAGCTCTGAGGAAAGTGATGAGATGGGGGGAGAAGGCAGTCCTTACTGTCCAAAATCGAGCTGTTTTATCTAAACTGAGCTTTTGACTTCAAACCTTACAATGGAGACAGAACTTGTCATTACTGGCAGAAAAAAAATCCTCTTTAAACGAGCCCTCAAGGAGCCTGGCACATCCCTTTCTCTTGGGGCAGCTCATCCATACTCCTGTAGAGACTTTATGGGTTTATCTGGTTCAAACCAACAAGTTCAGCATCTTTATCTTCATTTTAAAGCTTGCAGGGACCCACATGTGCTGCATGTGCCATCAAAAACAGTGGTTTGCAGATGTTGCTTCCTACTCATAACCCCCCCACCCCAGGGTTCTCCTGTAATTCCAGATGTGCACCAGAATTCCTGAAAGATAATGGGAAGAATCCTAGGGATGAGTTTGTGCTGGAAACTGAGAATATGCACCCACAACTTTGTGCCTTGAGCTGAGCTTCTCTCAAGGATTTCTCCAGCTCTGCCAGGAGCCAAAAACTGAATTTGGTATTCATGGTAGGGATTTACACAAATACCTACAAGGGACTGGAGTTGATCACTTGGCCTTACTATTTCTGGTATTTCAGAAATTCCCATTTAGAAAATAAAATCCTATTCAGCATCAATTATTTCTGCTGTTCTTTTGGCAAACACAGACCTAGAGACCTTAAAAAGACCCAACTAAAATGCAGAAATACTCCTTAAGTATTTGAGCTTTTCTATTTTTTCTCTAAAAGCTGGTGGGTGAATACATTAATTTTGAATAAATGCTGCTTAATTCTGTCCCATCCAGTGACTTACTTTTGTCCATATAAAAAAAAATACATAATTCTTTGGGGTTTCTTTTTTAATTTAAATGACATTTTCAACTGGTCTGTTTAAGTTCCTGCTGCTCTCTCTTGAGCCTGTGCTTCCTTGGAAGGCAATGTGAGTGTTTGGTGCTCACAGCTGGAGCCAGGGATGTTTTACACAATTAGCAGTGGGATTGATGATGATCCAAAGGTTTTTCCAGTGGTTTTTGGCTTGGGAGAGCTGCAGCCAAACAACTCCGTGTTTTCTCTGTCCAGAGACTTAAAAGTCTCATTTTCTTCCTGGGAGCTTCCTGTCATTTAATAATCTCCAAACCTGAATTTTACAAGGATTTGATGAACCCGATTTCTTCTGTAAGGCACATTTTTTTTTTCATTCTTGGATGATTTATTTTGGAGCATTCTCTAAAGCCAGAGAACCAGGTCACTGTTTTATTATCTTGAAATTCAGTGTTGTCACTGAAACACTTCCCCAGTCACACTGATCCAGCTCCCTGCATGTCTTGGGTTTGTATTTTATATTCAGGGTAACAGAATGAGAGGAAACATTTTAAGGTAATTATTAAAAAAGGATTCAGCAGAGGGGATCTGAAGGTTATTCACCCAGTAATTTCTCAACTCGGGGTAGCCTGATTTTCAACTTGTTGCTCTTAATTTCTCCCAGTTATAAATTATCCTGTGCCAAAATAATGCATTTTCAGCTTTCTCAGGGATGTTTTCCTCAGCCATCCAGCAATTTATTAAATCTTAATAAATCCAGAGCCTTTCCTCTGAGGATTGTGACCAAACTGATTTTTCCACTCTCTTATTTCTGAAAGTTTTGCAACTGGACCACTTTGCTTTGTTGCTGTAGCCAAGCTTAGAAGGAACAGCCCCTGGCACTGGTGACAATAAACAGCCCTGGATAATTTCTCCTGGAAATCACTGAGACAATTAAAATAGATGCATAACTAATCTAGATATGGCACATCTTTGTTTGGAAAAGCACATTTCTGAGTCCAGAAGATCATATTTTAGGCATAGAGGGAATTTTTCCCCAGGAAATTTGACCCTGCCACCCAGAGACACAGCCTAGGCTTGGAAATATTTGGGAGGTGTTTTGCAGTCTTCATTCCCTGGTTTTGGTGATCATTCCTAAGTAGGAGATTTAAAAAAAACCCAAATTACGAAGGCTGTCCTTGGCACGATTTGACACAGTATCCTGTATATTTATTTTTGTACAGCAGCCTATAGAACAACCTCTATTTTACCTGGCAGATGATGCTGCCAGGCAGTTCCAGGCCTGTAGCATAAATCAGGATGTCTTTTAAAGTTTATTTTAAGCCTCAGTGCTGGCCAGAGCTCATAATGCTGAATATACCAGTGGCAGAGTCTGAAGGTGGTGCCCCAGAGTTCTTAATTAAGTGGCTCAGTTCTGGTGGCAAACTGATCCAGAATATTTTGAATGAACAATATGAATATTTTATGGACTTGCCAATCTGCAGGCACTGTGATTTGTCAGCTTTTTGATGGCTCTGGAGTAGGATTTCATGTCAATTGTTGTGGGGGAAAACATTTTGGGATATTTCTCTGAAGCAAAATTAATTCTGTGAAGGAAATTATTATTTTCCTTTGCTGTGTTAACTCAAAACCTTAAGTTTCATCAAGCAGTACCACATGAAAATGTTTCAAGACTGTTCTGTTCTCCCTGACTGCCAGCTAACCCTCATTTTAATCCTTTCTCAGAGCTCAATTCTGGGGAGCACCTCCAACCTGATGCTGCAGAGCCCTGCTCACCTGCCCCTGCCCCAGCAGCAACTCCTGAAGATGGAAAACATGCAGGCAAACAGTGTAAGGCCATCCCTGCAGCTTTGACTCTCTTTGAACAGTGTTAAAACTGCTAAAATAAGGAATTTTTATCATCAGGTGGCCCTGCCCATGATCTTTAAGGTCCCTTCCAACCCAACCATTCTGTGATTCTGTGCTAATTGAACACTTTAGTGGAGCTGAAAAGGTTGAGAATGTGGCAGTTATAAAAAGTAGCTATGAACAGATTATTTTAATAATTTACACAGTTTTCTCTCTTTCCTTTTAGAAACCAGGTTTGCTGGGAGAACCTCCAACAATGCTCCTGCAGACAGTGCTGGGGATAGGGGTGATGCCAGCAGTGAGCTCAGGCCTGGCAACTCGAGGAGAAGCTCTCAAGTGTAAATGATGTTTTATTTCATCCCAAATCAGTAGGAATGCCCAGCTTCAAATTATGCACCTGACTTTGTCCCTGTGTAACAAAAGCAGGGGGTTAAATACTCTGCATGCTCAGTTACTGCCTTTTTTTGTACACTTGGAATGTGCTTTTAGTTAGGGGTGAAACTTCGTGGGGTTTTTCAAAGCACCTAAATGTGAGTTGCTTGAGAAGCACCACAAATAGGCTTTTTGCCTTCATTTTATTTTAACAACCAGTCTGTGACAGATGTCAATTTGAATGCAGATTTCTGTGCCACTGATGCTCTCAATATTTATGAAGAAAGATCCAGTTGAATACTGGGGGTTCAGCCTGGAGAAGAGATGGCTCTACAGAGAGCTTAGAGCCCTTCCAGGGCCTAAAGGGGCTCCAGGAGAGCTGGAGAGGGACTGGGGACAAAGGATGAAGGGACAGGACACAGGGAATGGCTTCCCACTGCCAGAGGGCAGGGATGGCTGGGATATTGGGAAGGAATTCCTGGCTGGGAGGGTGAGGAAGCCCTGGCACAGGGTGCCCAGAGCAGCTGTGGCTGCCCCTGGATCCCTGGCAGTGCCCAAGGCCAGGCTGGATGGGGCTGGGAGCAGCCTGGGACAGTGGGAGGGGTCCCTGCCCATGGCAGGGGTGGGATGGGGTGGGGTGAGCTTTAAGGGCCCTCCCAACTCAAACCATTCCAGGATTTTCTGATCTTGTTTCTTCTACTGGTCCCTGTGTTCTGCAATCCTCTGAGTCATGGCAGTAACCAGAAGCAAGGAAAAAGTTGCCAGGGGAGGGCAGAAAGCTCCTCTGAATTTCCAGATTTTCATTTTGGAGAACACTTTCCAGCTCTCCAGTTAAAAGAATTCTTCCTAATGCCAGCTGAGGTGGAGTTTCCCCCTGCATCCCATCCAGCATCCTCTAGGATGTTGTTCCCAGTTTTTTTGAGAAGGGCAGGAAGCACTAAGTAAGTTATCAGAGGGAATGTTTAGAAAAGTCAGAGTTTTATTGTATCAGCTTGAAATGGAGTTGTTTGAACAAAAACCAGTGAAGTAGCTCTGGAACTGTTTCCCTCCTCCCTCAGCAAACCCCGCGAGCAAACCCTCTCTGATAAATCCCATCTAACAGCAACGTTTCTCCATTTATGGCTGGCTGCAGCATCTAACCCAGCTCCCCTTCCAGCAGCAGCAGGAGCAGGGATGGGCATGCTGCCATTCTTCCCAAATCAGCACATTGTTGGACAAGCTCTTCCCGGGCCGAACAATGCTCCAGACAAAGCCGCAGCCGAGGCCGTGCCGGGAGCGCAGCCCTTCCCTCAGGCCCTGCCCAGCCTCCCCGCCGCAGCTCTGCGGGCTGCCCACTCCAAACCACCCAGCCAGCTCAAGAACTCCGACTCAAACCTGGGGGTAAGGAGTGTGCAGCACAAATACTGCCTTCTCCTCCTTCTTTCTCCTTCTTTCTCGGCTCTAGCTGAGCTGCGCCTGCGTCTTCGCTGTAAAATCTGCCGCGTCCCAGGAGCATCCTCGAGACATCTTAAGGTCATTGCAGTTGTGAATAATAGGGAGAGAACAATGCTGCTCTTTGGTGGTCCAGCTGAGTGAACAAAGGATTCTCCACGGTGCTGGAGGGCTTTTTTCCATGTGTTTGCCCTCGCAGTGTTTGATGATGAAATTTCATCTCAGGGGCAATGATTCTTTTAAAGGCCCAACATTGAACTCGTGGTTGAATTTCATGATTAATCAGGAGCAATTCTGGTGGTGTGGGGAGGCCTTTGGGTTTCCAGGTGGTTGTGTGTGTCTAAATAATTTTTCCACTTTAAATGATCAGTTTTTTAAGATACTATTTATTCCCTTAAAGGTGAGGTGTGAGAGGGTGATGGGATGTGATTTAAGTGCTCTCATTCTTCCAGAATTTTTTCTGCCATTAACAAAATTTACCTTTTTTATAATATACATAAATACTTGGACATTTATGGGGAAATGTGTGCTTAATTCATGGTTTTCCTAACATTTGGCCTTTATTTCCTTGTGTCTCCAAGTAAAAAGAGTTGATTTTGTCTTGGCCACGTATTTAATGTTTTCACTCCCTGCATCTGGAATTGTTAGAGTGATTATTATTCCTTCACTTGCATATAAAAGGTTTTCTTTTGTTTGTTTGTTTTGTAATATCCTTTAGGAACTTGCAGTCTGAAGAGAAACATTCCTACCAAAACTATTTAGAAGAAAAAAGTGCAGGCAGTGTGTCCAGATTGTTGTCCACAGGATTGACTTCAAAAGTTTCATTTTATTCAAAAGTCTCATTTCAAAAGGACTAAGCTTTTCCCAAGACCCTGCTGGGCCACTTTAAGTTATTTCTGATCAATTTTATATTAATTTAATGCAAACTGCCCTGTCCATTTTTCAGACTCCCTTGAAAAAACAGACTTCTCTGCTTGGGGAACCCCCAAAAGAAATTCGGCTGAGCACCAACCCCTACTTGAATCTGGCAAGTGTTTTGCCTGGTATCTGTCTGCCAGGTAAGCAAACATGTCATTGATTTCACTGCAAATTTCCACAGTCAGAGTGTGGCAAATATTTATTCTGTTTGCCTGGTAAATCCAGTGACCACAGCATTAATCCTCAAGGAGATCTTGTAGTGTGTCTTAAAACTGCGAAGTAATCTATCCTGATGGTTAACCTCCCAACTCTTTTCAGAGGTACATTTTCAGAGGTAATGAGCTCCCAAACTTCTAGAAGCCTTTCAGTTATTAGTAGCACTGATTAATTTGGGGCACAGCCTAATCTGAAAAGGCAAATTTCAGTTTTCATCCTGGAACAGAACCTAATTTGTGTGTTTCTTACAAGCCAGGTGTTTATTCAAACTGTGTTCTTTGTGTTCCTAGCAGCTATTGCCAGCAAAGCCTCCAGTCCTCCACAGCAGACCAGCCTTCCAAACAATGTCATGGATGCTGCTGTGTCTCAGGGAACTGCATCACAACATGCCATGGAGAACTATTTCAGTTACTCCCAGCAGCCTGGGGAATACCCACAGGTAGGTGTTCCACAGCCTGGTGTCCCTTGGAGCCGCTGGGATTCTCCCAGAGCTGCTCCTTGTTTTCTCTGGGTGCTCTTCCTGCCTCCTCTTGGGGCTGAGCCTCTCTGCTGACACTTTCTCTCTTTCAGTGGTCAGAGTAGATGTAGCACAAAGAACATTCCCTGCTGAAATCACAACCCTTGAAAAATTGCTTCTTGAGAGCCTGAACTCAGAGCACTCACTACAAAATGACTTCTCCCAACCTCTGCCTTGGCTTTTGTCTGCCCTCAAAACCAGGGAGTTTTTCTCTTTGCCTTCCCCAGAAGTTTTTAAGTGTTGAACTTTGGCTGGGTCCCAGGGAAGAGAGCTCTGCCTCCCAGTTCCTGCACAGCTTGGGGGATGTTTGCCAGCTGGTTTGAGTGCACAGGATGTGCTCCCCATCTGCCCCATGTGGTGATCAGAGCGTGGCCCTGAGGTGGAGGGTCTGGAGAGCATTGCAGTGCTCAGAGCCAGTTCCACAGGACACTGGGAAAGAACATTCCCATATTTTCATTAACCATTCTGAGTCTGTATAAAAATAACTGTGTGCAGATCAAATCCGAGAACTGCCTCCTCCCCAGGTTGTCACTGGGGAGACAGAGACTCTGCTGGGCTGCTGCCAGGGAGATCTGTGAGCTCCCAAACTCCTGGGAGTCGGATGGCTCTGGAGGATGGGAGAGGGTTTGGATTAGGAGGGTCCCAGCCTGGCCAGAGGGGTGGGGGGAGCAGGGTCACTGCATGGAGCAGGGAGCTTTGCCAGGGGCCTGACACCTCTTGGATCAGATCTGGTGCCTAAAGGGGCTCCAGGAGAGCTGGAGAGGGACTGGGGACAAGGCATGGAGGGACAGGACACAGGGAATGGCTTCCCACTGCCAGAGGGCAGGGGTGGATGGGATATTGGGAAGGAATTGTTCCCTGGGAGGGTGGGGAGGCCCTGGCCCAGGGTGCCCAGAGCAGCCATGGCTGCCCCTGGATCCCTGGAGGTGTTCCCATAACAGGAATTGTTGTCCCTCCCTCACTGCCAAGGCAGTGGTGCCTCCTGTATTTTTTAAGCACTTACCATAACTTTAAATGTTTGATTTGAGCTTCATCCCTGGTGCTAAAGGTGTTGTGGTGCTTCTTGGAGAGCTTTGGGTTGTAAGAGCTGTAGGCAGACACAGCAGAGGATTTCTGCTCCTCTGTAGGAGGCTGTCCAGCAGTGGTACCAACATTATGCTCAGGCACATCGCTCTACCCAGGCCAGAGTGGATGGCTTTGAAAATGAAGCCTCTGAGGTGAGAAAGAATTACATTTTCTTGCTCTCTCCACTGGCTGTTCCTCCCATCAGCTTTGGGACACCTGCTTTGTGTGTTGGCACAGGAATGAGGGGCTGGAGAGCGTGGGGTGAGGGCACTGCATGCTCACTGCTGCAGGGCAGCCCTGGGATTCATACCCAGAATATCCCTCTCTGAAATCCCACCATCCAAAATCACCTGGAAAGCTCAGGAATGTATTAAAATATTCCCACCAGGAAGCAGCGCACCATTAATGGCATTTCCCAGGATTGAAGGGCTGTTTCTTGCCCATGCTGAGGTTTCTGTGGCCAAGAAAAAAGACACTTTTTTAAGGAATTACACCAATTAAACCATCATCCAAATCCCACATTTTGCTCCAGGAATTGCTGCACGCCCGAGCTGCTGTGAATTGCACCTCTTGTTACTCAGGTATTTCAATACCTGCTGAGAGCTCATCACGATAGCAAAAAAAACAAAACTAAAAAAAGAATTATTAAACCATTTTCCCTTCCACTTCGTGGATCCCATTCAGGAATCTCCAGGTGGATCTTGCCCAGACTACAGCACCTGCCTGCAGGTGGTGCCTGCCCTTTTGAGGGGAGCCCAGGGATCCCAGCCGGGCTTGCAGCCTCCTGCAGCAAATCCCTTAGAGAAGGTGAGAGGAGAGAAGGAGCAGTGGCTGCAGACGCTTCTTCCCTGTCTGGTGCTGCCCCCGAGTGGAGCTTTCCCCCTGCATCCCTGCTCCACGCAGTTCCTAGGAATGTGAGAAGTGGTTGGGCTAGCTCCAGAGCCCTGCAGAGCTCTCCAGTGCCTGGGATCCGCTCCCTCAGTGCCCCAGAACTCACAGGCAGAGCAAGGCTGGGTGTTTGGGAGCTTCTTGGAGAGTTGTGAGTGCAGAAATGCCTGGCAGGAGGCAAATAAAGTAGGAAATGAAGAGAGGAGAAGGAGGAGGAGGTTGACACTGGATTTAAATGGGGGTTTGCCTGACTTGCAGATGGTTTGCACTGGGATAGAACGTCTGAGGTGGAGAGAGCAGCTCAGGGCAGCATCCAGGTTAAAACAGCCCGTTCACTGGATCCTGGGGGAAACCATTTAAAAATGGCTTTTATTTGGAATTACAGCTGATGTCAGCTGCAGCCTCCTTCAGCCAGACTCACTGAGCGAAGCTGCCTTTGCTGGTGCTCCAGTGGACACTTAGTTTTCATCAATAAAAAGGTGTGGGAACGCTTTGGAAGCAGTGAGGGCCAGTTTATGGAGTCTGGTTAGGATTTAGAATTCCTGAGGAATTCCTGTGCCTGTGCTGCAGGTAAATCCCATTGGTCCTTTTTTCACGGATGGGAGAGCTGAGGGGCCTGGCCCTTCCATGACAGCATTAAATCCCTTGGGTTCAGCTCTGGCATTAGACTGGGCATGAGATTCCCATTTTTTTGGCAGTTTAGAAGGCAGTGCATTCCTTTTAACTCCAGCAATTCCTGACTCCGAGGTAGAGCTGGCTGTGACATGGTTTGGGGAAAACATGGCCAAAGCCTGGCCATGGGCTGGGATGTGAAAAAAAGTGACTTTTCAGATTCCCAACAGCTCTGACATGGCTGGAAATGATGGAATGGCAGCAGGAGGAGGCAGTGTGGGGTTTGAGCCAAGCAGTACCTCTCAGTTTATCTCCAGAGAGGTTCCTGGGGTGATGGAGAACAGCTCCCTGGGATGAGTGTGTTGATGCCAGAAGCCATAAAAGGCAGGAGGAGCAGGGTCAGTCCCTTGGCACAGACACAGCAGCACAGTTTGCCTCCAAAGTGCTGGAATTGCAGATAAAGCTCGGTGAAGAGGCTGCTCCCCAGGAGGCTCTGTCAGTTCAGGGTGTGCTTGCAGCTCATTTGGATCCTGCTTTTTTGGGGGCTTTTTTTAATCCTGCTGTTTCAGGGGGGCTTGTGTGAAGCATCCGTGAGCCAGGACCTGGGGGAGGGTTACAGGACATGGGTGAGCTGCAGGAGAGAGGACAGGGAAAATTTAAGCTTTCCTAAAACAAATTTCTGTTTCTGCTGAAGGTGCCCCCCAGGATGAAATGGGACGGAGCAGGAGCAGTTTGAGTTGTGAATGTGAGCTAGCACAGGGGTCTTGGAGAGCTGCTAGGAAAGGTTTCCCCACAGGGAAAGTGAACCCAGGGAGCCCTTGGGGCAGCCTTAGAGCAGCTGTGCCCTCACAGAAACCCCACCCTGGGCCCCTCAGGGCTGCCCGTGTGTCACAGTGAGGCGTGGGAGTGGAAATCGGGATTAAAGATCCATTGCTGCTCCCTCCATCCCTCACTCCCGTGTGAAGGCAGGGGCAGGGCCTGAGATCCTGCACAGACCCACTCTGGTATGGCTGGAAAATACATCCTGCACCCCTGGCTTGGCAGGGAGCTGGGCCGGGACTGTTCAGCCCCTTTCAGCTCTCCAGGAGGAGTGAAAGGTACGTCATCCTAAAGGCTGGAGATGTCTGCAGCAGCTGCAGGCCACCATTATCCCACCGTTATCCCACTGGATTTTATCCAGGTGCTGTGGAATGAGGCTGCCTGGTCCAGGCACCTCACGTGTGCTGGGGCACTGCTGCTTCCATCAGTGGGGTTTGTTTTTAGGGAAGGGGCACAAACCCTGCCTCATGAGCTGGACCTCAAAGCTGGAGTCGGGCCTTTGGCGTCACTTCCCAGCAGCTCCTGGGCTGGGAATTCCCAGCCTGGAGCGCTCTGTCGGGAGTGGTGCTTGTGGATCGCGTGTCACTTGTCCCGTCCTGCCCGCAGGTGGCCCCGAAGCGCAGCTCCTCGTACCTCATGTCCTCCCCCGAGCCCGGCCCCGTGGAATTCCCGGCTCCCGGCGGGGCCGTGTGCTACTCGGAATCCTCCCTCAAGAAGAAGCGCGTGTATTGATCCATTCCCACGGATTGATTGATTGATTCCAGCCCTGCCCAGGGGAGGGAAGGCAGGTGGGAATCCCTCTGTATTTATTGCTGCCTTAACTTCAGACAAGGAATTCTTTCTGTGTGGGGTGAGTGTCCCAAGAGGAGCCAGCTCTGTCCCGGCACATCCAAGGACACGGGGACGTGTGTGACAAAGGTGGTGGCTGCTTTCATTTGGAGAGGAGGGAACAGCGTTGGCTTTGTCACCTGTGGGTTGAGGGACAGAGCACAGGGACTTGGGGAGCTGGGGCAGCTCCAGCTGAAAGCAATAAAAACCCAGAGGAAGGAAAGCTGATCCTTTCTCCAGTCCTCAGCCTGAAGAAGTTAAAAGAGGAAGTCTTGATAGTAATTATTTTGTATTTTTTTAACTCAGAATGTGGGTGTGGTTTTTTTTTTCCAACCTTCCTTTTTCCAGGATTAAGAGTTCTGCATTTACAGCCTTTCAATTTTTAGTATTTTTTCTTAATCCTGGAATGGATCGATACCAAATGTATTCCCAGAGCCTCCGAGATGTTCTCAGTAAATGGCTGTTCAAAGGGAGATGCTATCCTGTGCTGCCTTGGACTATTCCCTGGGATCTGGAGAGCTGAGCCTTGGACAGTGGAATAACTTTGTTTTTAGGCTGAGAATCCACAGCTCTTCCATGGAGGAAGTAATTCCCAGTGTGTGGCTGCAGCAGTGTGAGGCAGCATCTTCCTTCCACAGGTGTGGGACAGCTCTTCCTGGGCCACTCCACGTTGTTTCCCAGTTTTGAGTGTATTTTCCCTTTTTTTTTTAAAGACTTTTTGTATTTTTAGCTTGTTACCAGCCCTGGCTCGAGTTGTTCTCTTCTGCAATCAGTCCTTGGAGCTGGAGCTCAGCAATCCTTCCTTTTGCCATCACTGTTGTGACAGGTAAATGAGGCGCCAGTCCTCATTCCAAGGCTTCAGCTCTCATTCCAAGGCTTTGCCCCCTTAATAATCCTGCTGCAAATCCCTTTGGATTGAGTTCACCGAGGCCAGGAACCACCTCCTTTTCCCTTTTCCTTGCTAGAGAACCCTGAAGCCATTTTTCAATACTGATTTTTTTAAATTAAAGTCTTAAACTTTGCCTTTCGAGCTTTGGGATGTGACCAGGATCCACATTTTCAAAGCTTAAAAAAATCCCAATCAAAATCCCTCCCTCCCTCAGCTGCTGGAACTGCTCCACAAACAGGAGCCAGGAGCTTTTCTGGGATTCTGCCTGTATGTATTGATAAATTCACTTGTAATATTTTGTTTCAACTGTTTGTATATGCAACTTTCTCAACTTGTTACACTTTTCAATGAAAATAAATTGTTGGTACTTATTTCAAGTGGATTTTTGTGGGAGGAAAGCAGTCCCGGACTCCTTTAATCAGGTACGGTAGGAAAAGGTTTTTAAGGAACACCATTCATGTGGAAGTTCCATTTTAAAAACTCTCTTCTGTTTAATTTCTGATTAAAAAGGGAGGCACATGGAGAAAAAAAATTTCTTTATTAGACTTGCTTGTATAAAGAGTAACAAAGTGCTTACAGATTGAATTCAGCTTCCTAAGTGACATACAGAAACAATAACACTGTAAAAATAAATCTGACCTCCTTGGAGCTCATAATTACAATTTTTTATATATATTTATATATATATATAGACCTCTTCCTATTATTGCCAAAACTTGAGTAGCTCTTCAGAGCATTTTCCAACTCCAGGTGTGGGAGGAAAAATGATGGCCCAAGTTTAGGAGCTGGGGGCAGCAGGAGGTTCCAGTTAAACCATTCCTGGGCTGAGCCTGTGAGTCAAAATGTTCTTTAAAGACTGTGTTGGAGGGGTTCCCATTCCCTGGGACACCCCTGGGTGCTCAGGGCTCTCTTTCCTTTTGGATAATCCCCCCAGATTCCAGCCATGGACTGGGTTCTTTCCCATCTCCATTCCTTCCTGCACATCCCTCAGCACCAGGGTTGCACGTTCACCCCCTCCAGGCCTACATCCACTCTGGGAGCTCCAGTGGGTAGGAGGTGGGAGTGGAGTTAGGAAAAGCAAATTATTTATCCCAAAATCGGGGTTCTCACTGAAATGCACAACTGTGCCCACCCCTCCATGATTCTGGGGGTGGTATTTTTGAATACTTTCTTTTTAAATACCTGTAAGAGCTCAGGGCTGGGGGCTGGTGGGTTAAAAAGAGGTGATAATTTTGCCTTCCCTGTATTTTCATGCCAAAGTTGTTTTGTTTGTTACTAGAATTTAAGTGCATGTGAAGGAGATTTTGTCAGCCAACTTTTAACATTATTAATTGAGCCTTCTTCTATCCACTGGCTGAGCTTTGAGCTGAGAAATGCAGTGGAGCACACATCATCCATCAGGGCAATTCCAATTGTGGCACAGCCAGGATGGGAGCAGGATCAAACTGCCCTGCAAGAACAGCAGCAAAGGGAGCTGGAGCTCATTTCACCCCAAACCTTTACATTCTTTTAATCCACCTCTTCCATCTGTTGGCAAAAGAATCCTTTATAACCACATCAGCCCAGCCAGAGCACAAATTCCAGGAGTAAAAAAAAAAAAAAGGAATAGCCTTGGGCATAGATAGTTTGCTGGGCATTTGAAGTCCTGACAGTATAAAAAGAATTAATTACATTTTACTCATAATTGTTTCAAATCCTTGGATCAGGTTGTGGAAGGTGGTGCGTTCGTCGTGTTTGTAGATCCAGCACTTCCTCATCAGCTGATCCACCTGCCAGCAGAAACAGGGATATTTTTGAAGGAATGAAACATTTCTTTGGGTTTTCCAGCAAAGGCGATGGAGCAGAGTCTCCCTGAATGAGCAGAAACACCTGAGGTGCTGGGCAGGGTCAGCAGGGATCTGAGCAGAGGGGTTTGTGGCAGTTCAGGTTTAAACCAAGCCAGCAGTTNAGTTTTAACCCAACACAGCAGTCCCCCCTGGGGGGCTGCCCCCCAGCCCCTGCCACAATCAGAGGGGTTCCCAAGGAACTGTGATGGATCCAGGTACTACAGCAAGTCCTTGACCCTGCTGAAGGGACACCACAGACTTGGGAATGTTAATATCAAAAAACATCTTAAAACAATGCTTGAAAACCTTGGAAATACCTTTTTCCAGCACTCCTGAAGGTTTTCCTACCCCGAGGGGTCAGGCCTGTGGAACCAGGGAGGTGGGACCCCTCTGGGGCTGAGACAGTGTCCAAACAGGAACTGGCCATCCATCCGTCCGTCCGTCCATCCATCCCTCCACCCCTCCATCCATCCGTCCGTCTGTCCATCCATCCCTCATCCATCCATCCCTCCATCCATCC
>VZRQ01004221.1:13357-56793 GCA_013397975.1 Machaerirhynchus nigripectus | reverse complement strand
ATCCATCCCTCCCTCCCTCCATCCCTCCCTCCTTCCATCCATCCATCCATCCATCCATCCATCCATCCATCCATCCATCCATCCATCCCTCCCTCCTTCCCTCCCTCACCTCCTCAGGGCAGGTGGGCGGCCGTGGCAGCCGCTTGTCGTCCTGCAGGACCCGCACGAGCCGCGCCACCGTCATCTGTCCCTGCGTGGGGCCGATCATCTTCAGGAATTCCTGTGGGGACAGTGGGATCAGCTGGGCATCCCTCACCCCCACCTGGTGTTTCCCAGGATAAACCCAGGGGGCTGGAGGAAGGTGTTCCCCTTGGAAGGGGTGGAACGAGATGAGTGTTAAAGTCCCTCCCACCCCAAATGAGTCTGGGATTCTCTGATTCCACTTGTTGTTGCCCAAAATATTTAAAGTGATGGAATTTAAGCAGCTCTGGCACCCGTTTCTCTCCCGGCCACTTACTGCCATGGGGCTGGACTCGGAGTCGCAGTAGGTGAGGAGCTCGTAGAGCGTCACCCCGAAGGACCACACGTCCGAGGCGATGTAGAACTTGCTCTGCAGCAAACACTCCGGGGCGTACCTGGGGACACGAGGGGACAGCGTCACAGCCACAGCTCACAGCCCTGCAACTCGAGACCCCCAGGCTCTAGAAACAGTCCTTGCATGTAAATTAACGTGGGATGCCACGTAAAGAGTAAGCAGCAATAAATAAAGTGTGTGTTCCACAGCAAGGCACTGAAACTAAGGAGACCAAACCCAAAGTAGTGGGAAAATGCATCATTAAGTGCAGGAAGAAATAAACGGCACAAGAGGTGAGTACAGTCCACCAGGTGCCTGTTCCTTGCTCTCATGGTGTATCTTTACTTAGGTCTCTTACAAAAACAGGGCAAGTTTTGGGGAGTGCAGGTGCAGCCAGGTCCCTGGGCTGCAGCCTGGCCCCGAGGCCGTACCAGAAGACGGGGCTGTCGCGGTCGTCCTTGACCGTGTAATACTCCTTGTCCGTCTCGATGGCCTTGGTGAGCCCAAAGTCCCCAATCTTCACCCTGTTCTCGCTCTCCACAAGGACATTTCTGGCTGCCAGGTCACGGTGCACGTACTGACAGGAGCCCAGGTAGTCCATGCCCTAGGAGAGGAGAAAAGAAGCCTTTTTATTTCCTTTTCTTCTATTTCTCCAATACTTTAATCCCTTTTTCTCCAGTTCATGTTTCCAATGGCCAGACCATGCTCTGCCCTCTCATCCCTTCCTCCCTTTACACCTGCAGCTTGCTCCTTCCCTCCTGCCAGCCCATTGCAAGCCCTGCCCTTCCTCCTAACACTCCAAACCCTCCCCCAGGAACAACTTTTCACAGCAAACTTTGAAGCAAGGGAACCTCCTCATTATTCCTCCTCTGATTTTTGTGCCAGTAGCACCCAAAGCATGGGAGAGACTGCTTTAGGATTCAGATCCTTGGGGATAACCAAGGAGAATGGGCTGGTTGCTGATGTTTTCCATCCTCCCTCACCCTGCTGATGGACCAGAGGAGCTGCCAGGCTCGGGGGCCAGCTCACCTTGCAGATCTGAACCGCGTATCTGAGCAGCTGCTTGAGATTGATCTTGTTCTTGTTCCGGGGGAGATACTCCTTCAGGCTCCCAGAGGGAAGGAATTCCATGATGAGTTTAATCCCACTTCCTCCTAAAAAACGGAGCATGTTTAGTTTGCAGACAGGTGACCCCTTCTCCCATCATGAATAACCTTTTGTACCAGCCCAGAGCACCAGCAACGTTTTAAACATCACGTGGCTCATTCCCATCATCCACCCCTGAGCCAATCCACAGGAAAACCTGCTCCAGGCAGGACATTTATAAATTCTAAAGGAAAACCCATACACTTTTTAATATTCTGCAAGATTTACCATCTTCTGTGCAAATGCCCTTGTATTTGACGATGTTGTCGTGATAAAGATTCCTCAGGATTTCAATTTCCTTCTTGAGGTCAGCGATGTGATTCCCCCCGCTCTCCGGCTTCAGGGATTTCACTGCCACCTGCTCCCCGGTGTTGTCACCTTCGGGGTCATATCTGCACAGTTCCACCTTGCCAAAGTGGCCCTGGGTGGGAGGGAAAGGAGCGTCCTTGAGGACAACATTCCGACAGTGACACCCAGGCACTAAATTGGGTGTTTGTGTGACACAGCACGGGTTGTGGGTACACCCAGGAGCACTGGCTGTGTTCTGTGGGTGACATTCCTCTTACCTCACCCAAATCCCGGATTCTTTTCAAGAACCTCTTCTCAAAGAGAGTGGGATCCACCTCGGTGACAGGTTTCTTCTCCGAGACAATATCGGGATCTAGGAGAGGAAAGGCATCCCAGGTCAGATTCCTGCATGGTCTCAACACTCCGAGGCATCGTTGCTCAATTCCCACTGTCACACCTTTCCTTCCTTAGATCCCAGCTGCTTTTTGACAGGGAATCCTCCATCCACACCTGCAGTCGGGATCTGCTTCCAGACCCACACCCAGATCTGGTGAACTTCCCACCCTGCAGCAGTTCCTCAGCTTCCATGAGGCTGGAATCAGATGCTCTTCAAGGTCCCTCCCAAGTGGAATCCACGCCAGGATTCCATGATCCCTCCCTCCAGGAGCCCCCTGTGCCTTACTCTGCTCCTCCAGTTTGTTGATGTCCCTCATGATGGCCCTGAAGAAGGGTCTCTGGTGGGGGTCGTAGTTCATGCACTGCTTCATCAGGTCTGCCAGCTCCTTGCAGGACGGCGTGGCCAGCACGAAGTGCCCCTCGTAGAACCTCTCCTTCTGTGGGAACACACAGAAATTCCAGGGATTTTAACTTCCATGACTCACAGTTCTGAGCTGGGGCAATGGTTGGACTTGAGGAGCTCCGAGGTCCTTTCCAACCTGAGCAATTCTGTGATTCTACAGCAGAGGATGTGACCATTAAACCCTTAACTCAGTGTGAGCTTTGCCAAGGAAATCCTCTTCAGCTGGAACTCTGATCTACCAACAGAGAATTCCTTTTGTGCTGGATCTGGAGCAAGCACTTAACACCCACGGAAGTGTTGAAAAGGTGCTAAAGATTTCCCCTTTCAGAAATCATTCCCTGCCAGGTTTTCCCAGTTATTTATGCCCCAGGAAATGTTTGCCAAGGACACACTGGGAGCTCCTCACAGCCCCGAGAGGTCCCAGCTCCAGGGCAGGTGGGACAAGGCTGGGATGGGCATTCCCAACCCTGCAGGGCTGTGCCAGCTGTGGCCACAGGCAGGAAGGGCACAACAAGACTGACTCCAACGCTTTAGATTGCAGTGAGCAGCAGCAGTGTCCGTGGGAGACCCTTTGGAATCAATCCAAAAGAAAGAAGAGATGTTTGGGAGAACCTCACTCAGCTTCTAACTGGACACAGGGGTTAGAAAAGGCTGGGAGAGCTGGGAGTGTCCAGCCTGGAGAAGAGAAGGCTCCAAGGACACTTCAGAGCCCCTTCCAGTGCCTAAAGGGGCTCCAGGGGACTTGGGACAAGGGATGGAGGGACAGGACAAGGGGGAAAACTGAAGGGCCCAAGAGAAGGGATCCAAGGTGAAGTTTGTGTAACACACTTTTGCTTTTTACCTCTGCTAAGGTCTTGTCTTTCAGTGGAATTTCTCCGTTGTAGCAGATTTCCCACAGGGTTGTACCAAAGCTCCACTTGTCTGCTGCAATGCTGAGGTTTTTGGAATCCTCCACGCACTCAGGTGCAATCCAGGGGATCCGCTCAACGCGCTCTGGGATGGAACACACTGCCAGTGAGTATCACAGGAGGGAACACCAGCCTTCAGCTGAATTATTCCTGGCTAAAACAAACTGGAGCTGCAGAATTTGTCCAGTTTCAGGGAAATCTTGATTCTCAAATCCCTGTTTTCAGAAGGATGTTCCTGTGGCTTTTACAGGCTCGTGCCTGGGGCCATCCACAAACTGAGATTCCTTCTGTCTTATCTCACTGGAAACAGCATTTTGTAAGAGAAATGAATGCTCTGAACACCCACTGTGTACTTCCAGATCCGTGAAAAGTTGATTACCTCTAATCCAGACCGAGTTCTGGCTGCTCTAAATGGTATTTCTCCTTTTGCCCTTCCCTGGGGATGTGATCCCTGGACATACCTTGCCTGGACAGCACGGTTATGGGGATTCCTGGGTCACTCAGCTTTATGAAAGGCCCATATTCAGTATCAATTCCCTCTCTGGCCAGCAGGATGTTCTTGGTGCACACATTCCCATGCACCAAATCCTTGTCCTCCTACAGAGAGGCAGGGAAAGAACAGTGAGTGGGATGCTCTGCAAGTGCTCCAGGATAGCCACACCACAGGGGATCCCTGAAACACTCCAAGCTGAAACCCAAAATTACAGCTGGGAAGAAACTGGAGGAAAAGGAGGAAAGGAGGAGTAGGGAAAGAGTGTTCCCACTTCAGCACTCCTCCTGGGGGGAAATGTGTTCCCCACTAGGCCACAGTGCCTTTGCCAAGGTGCCTCTTACCAGGTAGCTCAGGGCACTTGCAAGTTGTTTGGCCACTTTGAATTTCCATGGGGTTGTGAGAACTTCACTTTTCTTATGCATGAACAGATCCAGAGGCCCACATTCAACAAACTCTTCAACCATGATATCTGCAAAGGCAGGTGCAGAAAGGCAGGGCTGCAGTAAATTGTTTGGAGTCATTTAATTTGTGTTCCCACCTCCCCGCTGTGCCCCCGGCCCAGATGGCTGGAAAATGTCTTTATTTCACCTTGCCCGAGGTTTGTTTCAGTACTCAGAGTCCAGATTAAAAGGCTGAGGGGGCTTTATGTGGCAGATGAACATTAAACCTGGAAGCATGCATTCCAAGGGGAATTTCCCCTGCCACAGTGTGGTTTGTATCCACACTGCCCCTGCCCCTCTGGCATTCCAGCCGTTGGGAACCACCCTGGAATGCTCTTACTCAAACACAGCCTTGGAAAGGGAAGTTTCCTGGGAGAAAGGCCTTTACAGCTGCTTTGGTGTTCCAGCTCCATCCTGGGAAGCCCCAGAGGCAGCTGCCAGCCCCTGTCCCTGCCCCTGTCCCTGCTCCAAGGCTGCCCTGTCCCTCCCGGCTGCCGCTCCCCGGACTCACTTTCCACGTCCCGGACGCAGACGCCGTGCAGCAGCACGATGTGCTTGTGGGACACCTGCCTCATCATGCTGGCTGTCTCAAAGAAGGCCTGGGGAAAGGGAGAGAAATCACATCCAGCTGCTGCTCCCGGGGCAGCATTCCCAGAGTTTCACACACCCAGAGCACCACGGAACAGCCACACATCAAAATCCCTGGGTTTAGTCACACAAGGGTCAGCAGGGGAGGGCTGTGCCCTGTGGGGTGCCTAAAGCTGGCATCAGCTGGATCTTCAGCATCTCCCCATTCCCAACCCTTCTTTAGAAGTTTTCCATGTACAACACACAAAAGGGAAGAACTTGCCAAGGAAATGTCTCTGTGGCTGGGGTCCAGGACTTTGAGCAGCACTCGGATCTCTTTTTCATTCTGGTATCCTTCGTTCTCATCATCCTTGAGGCTCAGCATCCCTGAGTAAATCTGGGTCCTGGTCCCTCTTCCCAGGTGTTCTCCCTGAGACTCAACAGCAGGGATTTGTCAGACAGGAAGCAAAACAAGATTTACACAAATATTTACTGGGATCTGCACTTTTTTCTGTCTCTGGCTGATCTGGTTACAGATTTAAATTGATTCCACTGAGAACCCAGTGACAGGGAGTTCTTCTTGCTTCAGTGAGCTCTGAGCATCCTCCCCACATGAATTCCTTGGATATTACACCTCCACATCATCCAGCAGGTTCCCTGGGATTGAGCATTCCCAGACTAAACAAATGAATAAACAACAGCAGGGC
Source organism: Machaerirhynchus nigripectus (assembly GCA_013397975.1). Taxonomy (NCBI): domain Eukaryota; kingdom Metazoa; phylum Chordata; class Aves; order Passeriformes; family Dicruridae; genus Machaerirhynchus; species Machaerirhynchus nigripectus. Next base: position 50,931 of record VZRQ01004221.1, on the reverse strand, counting down.
TCTTATTCACAAGAAGCTGCTACTGAGGTGATCTTTAATGTGTTTCCAAAAGTGAGAGGAAGCAATATTTCACAGCAAGGCTTTGTTTGGGGAAGCAATTTCCTCCAAAATAACAGAGGATTCTGCCTTGGGGTATTTTTCAGGAAGCCTGGATGCTGACTGTAAACACACCAACCCAAACCCGATCTCTGTCTGCAGTGATGCAGCTAAAAACCCCCCAAAACCTTTTTATTTCACAGGAGAAGCCAAGTTCCTGATTTAAGAGCTCTTTTTAGAAACTTTAAATCTGATTTAAGTGCATTCAAGCCCCTGGGTGTTGAGGTTTATTCAGGTGACCTGAATAAATAACTACAAACATGGGGAAATTTGAAAATTTGGGGAGGTTTAAACACAGAATTCTGCCTGCTCGGAGCTTTTGAATACTTCACCTTTTTTTAATGTAGGACATTGTCTTAAACCTCTGTTTCTCTGCTAAGTCAGGCTTTAAAAAATGCACCCACAACAAACCAGCTCCCAAGAAATGACCTTAACACCCCTCTTTTTCCACTAGAAAACTGCTTAAATATCAATGTGATTTCCAGTGAAAGGCATCACTCCTCGGCTCTCCTCCGTCCACACAAGGCCATACAAACACTGGGATTCTGCAACCGGAATGAAATCCAAACAAAGCTCCCAGTCCCGTTTGCTGAGGGGAGCTGGGAGTGGCAGGAGCAGCCAGCAGGGGGGATGGGTGTCCCCTGGCAGGGAGCTGTGCCAGCCACGCTCCTGCAGGGGAGCTCAGCACCCATTGGAGCCCAAGGCATGCCCCTGGCAGCCCTGGCAGCTCAGGGAGCNTAGAATAATGATAGAAGACTTAAGATGGAGGATTTTGGGCGTTGCCCTGCCTTTCTTCTTCTTCTTCTCCTTCTCCTCCATCTTCTCTGGAGGTGGTGGCACTAAATGACTGGTAGAATGAAAAAGAGGCAGAAATTACGTGTCTAGAATAGGTGCAAACTAATTGGTATAAAATGGTAGATAATAAATAGGTTGTGAAGAATGGTTGGATCATGGAAAGGGCACAAAAGGGACGGGACAGCCCAGGACTGGGCAGTTCCCGCTCGGACACGGCTGGCATCAGACTGCGGCCGGAGCTGAGAGCTGGCTGGAGATAAGGAGAAATAACCAACCTGAAACAACCTCTGCAGGCGTTTCTCACCTGTTGGGGCTCGAAGGTAAAGCTGCACAGAGGAGGGAGAGAAAGAACCTGGACTTGTGCAGAGGCCAAAACTCCCACAAGCACCCACCTGCACGATCTCCTCCTTGCGGATCCGATGGAAGCTCAGCTGTCCCATGGGATACACTGGCTGCCATTCCTGGGCCTTCTTGGTTGCCACCAGCAGGTTGGAGATTTCTGCAAGGCAGGGGGAGAAAATAGCCTTAGAGCTTTGCAAAGAAACTGCACTCCCCCTTCCCAGTGATAACGGGGATGTAAATGCTCCTGCCTTCAAATCACAAAGGGAGGAAAAAAGAAACTTGGACTTGACCTCTGCAGGGAAATCACTAAAGCACAGTTTCATAGCTGTGTTTTAAATGCAGAGTTATCATCAGCCAGATCAGGGGGATACTGAGCAACTGAAGAGTTTCCTGCACAAAGATTGAAAGAGAAAATACCTCAGCTGTACATGGAATGAAATATCCCACAGCCCCTCCTGCCAGCAGAGCCATCTCCTCTCCAGTGTGCAAGGGGGAGTCTCATTTCCTCCTCACCTCCTTCCAAATTCCCTCTGCTCTGGGAAACCCCGAGGGTGTTCCCAGGGCACTGGAATGAAACTGGGGAGTGGGGAATGAGCAGAAGGAAAAGACTCAAAAATCCAGTGCTTCCTCCCCACTGCTGCGGGGCAGATCCAGAAGTTCTGCACAGGAATTCTGCCTTCCAGGCATTATTTACTGGGAGAGGATGGACTGGGATGTGTGTGGCCACCTGGGCTTCCCCTGCTGGGAACAGAAGGTGGAACTCTGGAACCACCAGGAATAACCACACCCTGCCAAACTGCTTTAGTCCTGCATCCCCTGGACTTCTTCCTGAATATCTGATTAAATATTCAAAAAGAAGGAAAAAAACCCACCAGGGAAGGGGCAGAACAGGGAACATGCACTGAATCCTGCTGGAACTAAAGCCAGGGAGAAGCTGAAGTGGGCAATCAACTCCCTGACCCATTTTGTTTTATTTTATCCCAAATGCAGCCATCAAAACATAACCAAAAAGTCCAATGTGCAATGTCCCCCTGCTCCAGACCATTACCCACGTTCTTTGTGCAGCGTGAGAGGCTCAGGGACTCTCCCAAGCCCTCAGAGCAGCAGGTAATTGATGTGGCTCAGTTATTCCCCTGCTTCTAACAGGAAACCATTATCAGCTCAGCACAATCACCCCACTGTGCTTCCTCTCTCACACAAAATTCAGCTGCAAGACGCTCGGAGTTCATAGCAAACAGCTCCAGAGAGTGCTGGCACCACTCAACAACTGCCCCATTGTCCCTCAGATGGGACCTCACAGATGATTTCCTGCCACCAGGCTCTTCAGGACATCAGCTGGGACCAAAACCCTTCCCTGCTGCCTCGTGCAGAGGAATTATTGAGCACCAGCTCACAGTGAGAGCAAACACAGCAGGTTCCAACTCTCCTTTCCCCTCCTCAAACCTGTTCCTGGCACCTGTTTTGCTTCTGACAAAAACTCCTCCTCTCCAAAGAAGGAAAAAACTTTAAACCTCTTTTTTTAAAAGAGCTTCACACCAGGATACAGCAATAAAACCACCCTAAAAAAGCCTCCTGTTCCTGGAGCTTGTTCCCTTGCAACAACAAAACCCTGCAAGGCCAGGCTACCTCTGGGTCTGGGCTGGCAGCACCTCTTCAGGGTGAAGCTGATGTTGTCTGTCCGAAGGATTTGTCCCTTCAGGTGATCCATGAGGTCTTTCAAGGATGCAAAGGATTTGTTGGAGCCGTGGAGGAAATATCCTCCTTTCTTCACCTCGATCTGGAAGTTCTTGTAGGGGCCCGAGTTATTCATCACCTGGTATTGGGGGCAGAGGGGAAAAAAAGAAAGCAAATGCAGTCACTGGAGTGGAAGAATGTTTGTAAAGCCTTCAAAGCTTCCCAAAACCTTGGCATCACACGTAGGTACAGCTCAGCACCTGCTCCTAAGCCAAGGTCCTCTAATCAGACTGCAACAAAGCAGAAAAAACCCTAAAATCCCTGGAAATTTCTCTCCCAGGAAGACTCCAAGTGCAGAAGAGCAGCAACATGAAAATGCAATCACCCAACAAGCCCAAATGATGGCTTTTTTTTGGCAGAGCCTGAGAATATGCACAAGTTTTGCCTCTTCTGGAGGCAAATTTTCTCTTCCTTTGGTGAAGAACTGCAGAATCTGGAGCAGGGTTTCAAAATCTCAAATGAAAACCACCAAAACTCCCATTCCCACCCCAGACTGTTCGAACACCGAGATGAGATCTCAGGCCAGTGCTGAGACCCTCCAGGTTCACTCAGAGGTGCTGGGGAAGGGCTGAACTTGTGAACTTCCCCATCTCAAGAGCTCTCAGGGTCTCCTCTCTGCAGCTTTGGGTCACCTCTCCCTTCCCTCTTTTCCACGAGAAAATTCCTTTCTTGTTTCACTGTTAAAAGACAGAGCTGATCATCTGACTTGTGGCAAATATCTACAGGAGATAACCCCAGTATCAAATACCCCTCACCACTGATTTCATGACCATTTTTTCCTAATAAAATAATTTTTAAATTATTATTATTATTTGAACACTTTAAATATTCTCCCAAACCACCAAGTCAGCTGCAGGCTTCCAGCTGAGGCCAGTGTGGGAATAAAATCCATCCAGGGAATTAAATCCATGCTCAAAAAGGCTCAAGGGAAGCTGAACCATGCTCAAGGTAAGGTGAAGTGACAAATTCTCTGTGTCATGAGTATAAAATGCTTCATTTTTATCATGTTCCTGCACAGTTTTACTGGAGGAATGGAAATGTTCTGGATCTAATTAATCCTGTTTGGAGAGGCAGCACAAAGGCGTGGAGAAAAAAGCCAATTCCCTCCAACAGAGTTCGGGGTGACCCAAGGACAAAAACACATCCACAGGGATTGCAGGGAGCAGATTCCTGCTGGGAATGCCACAGCTGGCTGTACCTCTGAGCCTTCCAGACACGTCACAGTCATGAGGATGTGGTTGAAGTTGGTGCAGCTCCACCTCAGCACGTACATCCCCACCTCGTTCCCCTCCTGCCGCAGCTTGTTGATGGCGTATTCCGTGCTGGAAGGGAATGGACAGTGAGCAAAACCAGCAAGGCAGCATCCAAAAATCTGTTATTGGGAAGGAACACGAGGGCAAAGCTCTACTTGGGGTGTAACAGCAACTTGGAAATATTTATGTTGTTATTAAAACAGGATTTAAGGGTGCACTGCTCACATTGGGCTGCACAGAGCAAGGGAGGAAGGAATTGTTGAAGGGAATTCTGCATCCAGCACTGTGCAGGTGAATTCTGGGATTTCTACAGTTTGCAGCTGAAACATAAAGGGAAAAGCCACAAAGGCGGGCAGAGGGCAGAGAATTCCTTTAGGTGTTTAAAAACCCAAGGTTTGTTCATCCATCCATCCAAGGACTCCTGGGGTGAGTGTAGAGACACTTCCACTCTACACTTAAAACATTCCCATGTGTCCATGGAGGAAACTCTTGGAACACCCCTTTAGTGCAGAAACACTGGGTTTATAGATTATTAAAGAGAGAAACACTGAATTTTTCCTTAGGAAAATTACGTTTTTTCCAACCCTTTGGTAACCACCACCCACCCAAACCCCGGATTTCCTCAGCGGATTCACTACAAGAGGAATTATCCCAAAAAACCCCCCCAAAAGCAGAACTGACTGACCAGATGGGGCCGTGGCAGCCGTTTTTGATGTTGTGCTGGATGAGGGGAGGAGCCACATCGGTGCACAGGTAGTGGTGGGCATCTGCCGTGAGCCTGAAGTAGCCATCCACCAGCGAGGTGAAGGACAGGGCCTCGGCGTGGGAGCTCAGCTGCAACTCCTGCCATGAAACACAGGGAGGAGTCCTTACAGCCCTGCCAGGACCCCTGGGAATGCTGAATGGAATATCCAGCCAATTTTGGCTACAGAACGTTGGTGTTTGATGAGCCAGCAGTGGCCATTCCCTGCCTTGGCCGCACGCTCCGTTCTCACAGGTTCTGCAACTCCACGTGGGATTTGTGAGGGAAAATTTTGTGCCAGTGTGGACACAACTGCACTCACCCACTTCTAACAAGCACTTCTGCCCTGCCCAGTGTCAAGGGCAGCACATTTTGGGTTATTTGCACTCAAAAATGCTCCTCAGGAGGTTGTCACCTGCCCTCCCCACCATTACTGGCCACACGCTCCATTCTCACAGGTTCTGCAACTCCACGTGGGATTTGTGAGGGAAAATTTTGTGCCAGTGTGGACACAACTGCACTCACCCACTTTTAGCAAGCACTTCCGCCCTGCCCAGTGTCAAGGGCAGCACATTTTGGGTTATTTGCACTCAAAAATGCTCCTCAGGAAGTTGTCACCTTCTGTCCAACCCCACCCCAGCTCCCCATGGAAGGGAAATGATCCCAGGTTTGGGTCTCACCATCCTTTTGTTATCCTGCTTGTTGATGCTGACTGTGGACTCCTTGATGACGATGTGGGTGATTTCAGGGAAATAGGAAAAATTGTTCCAGGTCTCCCGAAGTTTGTGTTTTTCTTCCTCCTTTCTGGTTTTGCCATCGGATTTTTTCTTCTTCTCTTTCTCTGTCTGTACAGGCTGCAGATGTGTTTGGGATAAAAGCTTTAATTAAAACATTCTTAGCACAGTGTTTTTACTCTAAACCAAAAACTTTATTCTATAATTATAGAATAGTAATATAAAATAGAGAATATAATGTATTGCAATTTATAGAATAAAGCTATTTAATTCTGGAGTGTTTTTCACAGAGCCTTTCATTTTCCTGGTAAAAAGGCTGCCCATAGAGTTTGTCCAGTGTCCATCCTTGGAATTTTTCAAGATAAAAACCCTGAGCAACCTGGTCTGGCCTCAAAGCTAAGGCTAAAAAGGGCTGGAACTTCCTGAGGTCCTTCCAACCTGGATAATCCTGTAATCCTATAAAAGCCCCTCCAATATAAAGCTATTCCACGGTGTCTGAAGATCACAACCCTTTTTTAACAGCTGTTACGTCCCAAAAAACCCTGCAATTCCCATTGATCAAGGGCTACTTACACTTGGCTTGAGCCTCCACTGAATCCCATTGTTTCCTGTCACCATCACTTCGTACTTCTCCTTGTCCCCACAATTAAATTTACTGATCTCGTTCTCAGCAGAAATCAGCAAAAACGAAGTCTCAAAAATCTCTGCCCCGTAATACTTGGTCAGGATCTCCATGGTGGATAAGTATTTAACCTTCAGGTCCCGCGGGGAGACGCTGTTGTTGCAGATGGTTTTGTTGTTGAACTCCTTGAGGAAATGCTTGAAGACGTTATTGATCCGAATCCTGGTTAAGAAATTCCTCTGCCTGATGGTCTTGTTCAAAGTTTCAGGGATGTAACGCTTGTAACTGGAAGGAAAAACAAGGCTGTGGGACTCAGTTCCTCCTGGGAGAGGAGCAGAGCCAGCAGGGACAAAGGATTTATCCCAGCTCACCTGATATCCTTGGGAAGCTCCGGCAGCTTCATGTCCTTCTTGATGGCATCGTGGGAGATTGCCAGGACAGCCATTCCCAGGCACTCATTCTCAATCTCATGGACCTCTTGGTCATTTTTGGGATCACGGATGGGTGCCAGGCCCTTCACTAAGTCATACTGGCCCTTAACAGGAACAAAAAACCCCAAATTCATCATTTGGTCTCTCCCAGAGTTTGTCTCTGAGCAGGAATTTATCCCTTGGCTCTCCTTGGACAAGGAGAAGCTGGAACCTCATCCCCTTCTTTTAGACATCAGCCCACCAAAAATTCACTTTTTTTTAAAATTAACTAAGAAATCACCAGCCCTGGCCCCTTTTAGCACCCTCAGTGGTCTTTCTTCTGGTCCACAAAAACAACTTCGTGTCTCTGCTTTATCTCTGCCCTCCCCATCCAAGTCTCCATGAATCCCATGGATTCACCTCTAAGCCAAGTCTTGTTCTGGGGCAGCCTGGAAAGTGTTTGGCTACCAGAGAGCAAAGACATTTCTGTGCCTCGTTGCTTCAATGTTCCCCTGGAATTCTCTCTCATTGTTTTCCCAACTAAACAAGGATTTGCTGGAGCAGCTCCCCGTTGTCTCTTTTTCTAAAGGGCCAAGTCCTACTTCCAAGTGTGAAAATCCTGCAGGAATTCTACTCAGAATGAACAGCAAATGAATTTTTCTCAGGGCATTCAATTTGTTCTTTCATCAGCCTGAAATTTCCCTTTTTTTTGGTGAAACCAGGCAGCTTTTGCCTTGAACAACCCTTTGGAAGGCCCAAGAGCAGAGCAAACCCGCAGGTGAGTAGGCAGTGGGGTTATCCATCTTTATCACCACGGGGTTATCAGTAAATGTTTATCAATGTTTTACCACCACCCAGTAAAGAAACCTCCTGAAAAGGACCCAGCCCTGCCAGATTTCCCTGTGCTGCTGCTCCTCTCCAGCCCAGAACATCACAGCTCTGCAGAAATGTCTCACAAAAGGGGACTGACAGCGTTTATAAACACAAATAATTAACTTTAGGAGGAAATATCTGTAAAAATACATCCCTTTTTGGACTGTGAGAGTTCCTTTACCCCTTCTCCTATCAGTAATTTTTCTTCCTGTAGCAAATTCTCCTCTCTCCACCAGGCAGCAGCACCAAGAAAACCCTTTTCAATACCCACAGGATACACCAGGTGTATTTTAGGAGTCTGAAAAGAGCTTTTTAAAGCAGAATCCCATCGTTTTTGTGGGAATACAGCATCAGAGACAAGTCCAACCTGTGCAAAGATGTATTCCAGGGAATCAGAATCCAGGATGGGGGTTCCCTCCGGGGCCAGCTTCTTGTCATAGGCCTTGGCCTTCCTCGGGGTGTGCCTCCACACCGAGGGCTCGCTCTCACTGGTCCCGTGCCAGTTGGTGAAATAATATCTGGCAAAAAAAGAGTCAGAGACTTTCAAAACTCTTCGGGAAAAGCCTCCACTTCCACAAGATGTTCTGGACTTTGAAAAGCAAAGCAGTTCAAAGCCAAAATTGGTCAAATTTCTGCTCTAAGTGGTCCCACACTCCAAGCGCATTCCTGGCCTGAGGAACTGGGGGAAAATGATTAAATTATTATCTATTATTATTGTTTTTTTCCTTTTTTTTGTTAGAGAGATGGAGCACCTCTCCTGTGAGGAAAGACTGAGAGGATTGGGATTGTTCTCCTGGAGAAGAGAAGGCTCTGGGAGAGCTCAGAGCCCCTTGCAGGGCCTAAAGGGGCTCCAGGAGAGCTGGAGAGGGACTGGGGACAAGGCATGGAGGGACAGGACACAGGGAATGGCTTCCCAGTGCCAGAGGGCAGGGATGGATGGGATTTTGGGAAGGAATTGTTCCCTGGGAGGGTGGGGAGGCCCTGGCACAGGGTGCCCAGAGCAGCTGTGGCTGCCCCTGGATCCCTGGCAGTGCCCAAGGCCAGGCTGGACATTGGGGCTTGGAGCAGCCTGGGACAATGGGAGGTGTCCCTGGGGTGGGATGGGATGGGATTTAAGGTCCCTCCCAACCCCAGCCAGTCTGGGATTGACATTTATAAAGCCCCAAATCTGCAGTGGTCAAGGCTGGAGTGTCTCAGCCTCAGTGCAAAGTCAGGATCTTCAGCAAAATAAAATTAATATTTTTAGTTAAGCTCTTCTTAGGCAGGAACTCCAACCCAAAACTGTGCCAGAAAGTCCTGAGAAGAACCAGAAGACACTGCAGAACTCCTTGGGCTGAAGCCTAAAGAGCAGAGCAAAGCAAATCCTTCTGAAATCCAAAGGAAATGACTTTGTTTCCCTCTCCCCCTGCAGAAGAGGAGTCAGAATTAACAACTCCAACTCTTTTGTTATTTCCTGAAAATAATTATGGGCAAGGTATTGTGCATTGTCTGTAACTGAGGGGAGAATTTGCTCCTTTTCCTAATTAACTGCTCTGATTAAGACCACACTTTGGAGCTACAAAAACAATCCGAGCCCCATTGTTTGAGGGATGAGTAAAGAAAGGAGAATCTTTTCCTTGGAAAGCTCCGTGCATTTGTGTGAGTGGGGGACAGATTTTTGCCACTCCCCTTCCACAAACAGGAACAGGANGAGGAGGAGGAGGAGAAACACAAAATCTTTCATTTCTGAATTATCATCCACAGTTAATGCACTGCTCTGTTAAAAAGCCCAGACCATTTTCCTATTTCCAGAGGAATTCTGCCTCTGGCAGAGCTCAGAACAAACCAAATTCATTTAGGGACCAGTTTCCCAATCCTTTTGCTCCCAATTTTGCAGCACTCCCTGCTCTCAAAGTTGAGATGCCCGAGCCAAAATCCACAGCAGAAATAAATCAAATCAAGGAAAACACCACCAGGACACAACAGTATTCCTGGGAAAATGGGAATCTTTGGATTTTAGTTTTTTTCTTTCTGAAATGCATCTGAAAGGATGTAAAATCCATACTTTTGCCCCAAAATTTGCCAGTTTTCATTTGTGGAGTACACGAGACAAAAGAGATTTCCCTGCCAAACTTCAAATCCCAACTCCAAAGCTGGAAAAAAAATTAATAAAATAATAAATATATTTTTAAAAATTTTTCAAAATAAATACTAAACCAGCAGAGCTTTGAATTCTGGAAAGCAGGGGCTTTTCCACAGCTTCATTCTGCCAAATGGTACAACAGGAAAAACTCAGAAAACAAAGCTCAGCACAAATTAATTTTGTTCCTAATTATTTTCAGGAAATAACAGAAGAATTGGAGTCATTAATTATCTTAAATCACCTTTCTGGGTTATGAACAAAGATTATTTTTAAGAGGGAGCTGTTTAGGCAGTTTCAAGGAAGGTGCCTTCCATCATTCACCCAGAGCAGAAGCACAAACACCAAACACAGCAAGAACTGGGTTTTATGAATGAAAAGTTCTTAATTCATTAAATTTAATTATTCAAAAATTAATGAAATTTAAAAGTTCTTAATTAATTAAAAGTTATTTAGAATTAAAAGGATGAAACCCCCACAACTGCACTTTAAATATCACCTTCTTTCACTGAGGAAAACAAAGAATTTCAGGCTCAGGGTTCACATTACACCAGGAATTCTTATTTTTCAGGGTATTGTCACTGTGGCTGATCTCAGAGCAAGAAAGGGCGCCCAGTTCTCTGTGAAAACCTTTCAGAGCCCTTTAATTCTGTTATTTTGTGGTGTTTATCTGCCCAAATTCATCTCAGCTGGGTAAATCTGAGCTCAGCCAGGGTTAAGGCATTAATAACACTAATAAAAGAAAAAAGAAAATACTACAGCATCCTCTTCCTCCTCCAAAAATAGCAATAATGATTACTTGAAAAGCAAAGTTCAGTCATTTTTCCTTGTAGCAGTTGATCCAACAATAACAATTCCAGTCTGGGATCCAAGTGGAAACACCTCCAGCTCAAAAATCACATTGCAGAGCCCTCTCTTTGCATCTCCCTGCACCCCAAACTGAGCCAGTGTGGGGGAATTTTATTTACAAGGTTATTTTCTTACAGTTGTCCCTCGAGGAATCAATAAATCTGTGGGCTTCCTAAAGTTTCTGGGTTAATTATTCCTGCAAGCAAAGTTTATTTCGTGTATTTTTCTCCTACACTGGGCACTTAAAGCTCACATTGATGAAGAGTCAGAATAAAAATAATAATTAAAAATAGAAGTGAAATGTGCAGAATTAGGCTTTTATCAAATCCTAGAAGGATTAAAACTTCCCTTGCTCACCAGCTGCCAGAATTCCTGCCTTCATTCCCACTGGATGAGGCCAGAGCACCCTCTCAGCCCCAAATCCCAGCAATCCCTGGGCTGGATTTCCAGGATGCCACCCGAGGGTAAATCTCAGCTCAAGATCCTGGCAATATCCTGGCTCCTGGTTTTATTTTTCCAAGCTTTCCCACAGATCCCTTGCAGTCCTGGAGAATTCCAAAAGCAAGAGCCTGGTGCTTTTTCCTTTCAAGAGTGAAACTCCCACTGACTTCAGAGGGAATGGGAACACTTCAAAGGGGAATTCATCCATAAAAACACTGCCACAAAACCCAGTGGGTTGGAGCCAGTTTTCCAATTAACTTTGACTTTGTTCACTCCCAGCTTTGTGGGGACAACTTCTCGTGGGTTTTCACCTTCTGGGCCTTTTTTCCAGGGTGAAATCCCAACGCTGCAAAGAAATCAGGAGGTCTTTGAGGCTCCTGCTGCTCATCTCTCCTCTGAGCCACGCAAAGCAAGCTGCTGCTCTTGGTTTTGCTTTCCTGCTTCTCCAGGGAGCTCGGGAAGAAGGAGGAATGTCATTTCCCAGGTGTTTTCCCTTACCTCATGCGATAATGGAGCCTGAAGGATGACTTCTCCTCCACCTTGAAGACCTGGTTTGGTGCATACCAGAGCTTTTTGTTCTCATCATACAGGGCAAAGAGGTTGTGGCACAGAGGGGACACAGCTGTCACAAAAACACACAAATGGATGAATCACAGAGCACACCCACGCCCCAAAACACAAATGAATAAAGCAAATATTGGATCGTGAAGAGAAGCTGATACTGGGATTAGCTCAGAGCAAACACCAGGAAGGAAAGGCTGAGGTGGAGCTGTCACCTCGGCTGAACCCACTGGGTTTGGGGTGCATTAAACAGATACTTCTGGTGTTAAAGTGATGCTGTAATCCTGATTTTGCCAAAGGCCTGAGCTTGAAGGAAATAATTTCAAACCTTGATTTGGTCCAGGTCACAGAAATGGGTGTTTTACCAAACCCAGCCCTTTGTTCTCAGCTTTCTTTTATTAATAAATTGAACCCCCAGAGGTGAAAGAGGAGATTTTAGCAACCAAGCAGAAAGCATAACATGTTTTGGTCTTTCCCCAGGGGGGTTTCCGGGTAAGAACAGACTTTGATATGAATGGGCTGATGTGCTTTAACTCTGCATTTGCTCCATCCCAGATTAAACCAGGCTGTGCTGTGTTTCCAGGTCTCTTGTTTGAATTCCTTGTTTCAGTTCTGGGAGCAGCTGCACCATCTGTGGGTTCACAGCCCTCACAGAGCAGCTCCTGCACACCACCATAAGTAGGGGGGTGTTAAATACCCCTCACTTCGCTTAAATCTCTCAAAAAACAACATCAGCACTCAATTGATGAGGTTTGTCCTGCAGATTCCCATCATTTCACCCATGCCCACGGAAGAGGAGCAATTAGGCAAATGAGCTGAAGGGTATGACGAGAACCCAGGTGATGTGGGCAAAGAAAACACCTGAGAGCTGCAGGAAAATTCCTGGTGTTCCGTGGGGAACAGCAAAGGGCAGGGAGACCCCCAGCACTGTGAATACAGAAGCACACTGAGGGCTCTGAGATCCAACAGAGGTTAAATCCACTTTTCCCTGTGGAATCCCAGCCCGGAGGGAACGGCACAGGACAGACCCCGACAGGTGAGGGATGCACACGGGGTCAAAGCAGCTTGGTGGGGATTTACTGGGGCAGGGTGGCTCTTCCTGTGACTGACATGCAGGGGATGCCTCACTTTTGGGGGCTGGACTGAAATAAACCCAAATACTCACAACACCTCTGGGCAGCCTCAATGCACAGCTCCTCCGAGGTGAACTCGCCGCTGGAGTAATAAATGGGGGCTTTGTCCTGCAGGTAGAAGAGGATTTCCAGCCCCTGGTGTTGAGCTTCCAGGTTGAGTTCATTTTTCTTGGTGCTCCTCATTTTTGCACAGAAAGCCATGGCTTTGCAATCTTCTTTTACGTTGAGATACTGGGAGAGGAGGGAAAAGAGCAAAGGGAAACGTGAGGGGGAGCTGGAACCAGAACCCAAATCCATCACTGCTGGCACCAGGGGCCAGGCACCACAACTCTCAAACTCCTCAGCTGGGGAAGCTGATTCCTCAAAAACAACGAGATGGAAAGGGGGGGAAAAAAAAGAAATGTCAGTGATTATTCTGGTTCTGGGAACTCTGCTCCAAATCATTCCCTTCTCTTCTGGTGGTTCCACAGCTTTTCCAAAAGGTTTCTCTTCTCACTGTAAAGCACAAAGAACTTTCCCATCCTTCAGCACCTAATTGGCTGCAAAACAACACTTGAGCCTGAGTGATTTAAACAGCTCATTCTATGTTTCCTTTTCTAAATAGTCCGCTTCTATTTTTACAGTCCCTTAACAGCAAAATACTTCTCATTGTTTTCTCCCCTCTCACCCTTTGTGTTTGACACTCCTGACACTTTATGAGTCATGGGATATTTTATGAGATTTATTGGCATTTATTTTTTATGACTACGTCTCTCTCTCTCTCTCTCCAGGAGGAAAGAGTAGCACTGAGTGGGTTTAATGCAAGAGCTTTTAGATTGCCAAGGATGCACAACAGGGCCACTCTGACTCCAAAGAAAACTGCATTTTATACCTAGTGCTTAAATAGAAAGAGCAGAAAGTTATTTATTTGGGTTCTTTGCTCCATGTTTTTCTAAGCTTTAGCTCAGTCAACAACAAAAGCCCAAACCACCAATTTTAGAATTTATGGAATTAATCCTCCCACCAAAAACCAAATAAGAAATAAACCCCCGAAGCCAACACACCTGCATTTATGTGCCTGTGGGATCCTCTACACAACTGAAATGGGTTGTCTTCACTCTCCCCAGGAGCAGCTTCACTCTGACTGAAAAAAAAAGCAAAACCAGACCTTGTCAGGAATGGCTTTGTGCAGTCTGAGGCACAAACAAAATGGTCAGGCTGATGAAATTGCACCTGCAAGCCCAGGGAACCTTTATTTAACTGAGATCTGGCTCTGGTCTCAGCCAAAGCCAGCCCAGGAAGCACCCAGGGGTTTGGGCACGTCCCCTGATCTCTTCTGACACCTTGGGGGCACTGCCAGAGACGCGCCCAAGGATCACAGGGAAAACTTTGGTTATTCCCTACATTTTCCCCCTGTTTTCAGTCTGGGGTTGTTCTCATCCCAAGCCTCAGGTGTGGCACCACAGGAACATTTTCCTTCATGCTTCACCTCCTTCACGGCTCCATTCCTCACATTTTTCATTAGATTTTAATTCCAACCCTTCCCTGCTCTCTGTTGTTTCTTCCCCTCCCAGATTATCATTTAAAACGTGTCTGAACTAAACCTGACAGTGCTGCTGCTTTGGGAAACCTCACCCATCACTCATCTGAGGCCAGAAGATTCCTCCACTTCCAGCCTCCATCCCTCCTTCTTCCCTCCTCCCCCATCTCTGCCAAAACATGTTTAAACTAAATGTGTATTTATTATTTTCGCTTCACCAGTGCGAGGCCTTAACCAGACCCAGCAGACTTCAGCAAATATTGCTTTAAAACCCTGAGGCTCAGTCTGGAAGAAGTCAGACAGTGCCACACAACTTCCCTCGTGCTTGGGAAGAGCCCAGCAAACGTGACACTATCCCAGAAAAAAAAAAAAAAACCTGTATTGAAGAGCCTGGCACACATTCCCAATTAAATTCCGTGCTCCTGCCATCCCTGCCACTTGGATGGTAAATCTGAGTTTCCAGACACAGTCCCTTGGCAGTAATAAGGGGAAGAAGTAAGTGAGAGCCTGATTCTTGGAATATGCAGACAAGCCAGGAATTATTTCTGCACAGCACCATAAAACTGAAATGCAAAAGGTGAAAAATATTAACTTGAACCTGATTAAAACCACCCCCTTCTCAGTGACACATAACTGAAGCTCAGTGTGTTTCAATGGCTGTGTGGGCCTAATGTTTAGAAGATTGTCCAGATGTTTTAAAATGGGAGGGGGAATACAAAACCACTGCTTTTTACAGATTCATAAATCAAACTTCTTGTTTTCCAACAGAGTTGCTTTGCTTTGGTGAAAAGCTCCTACTCTTGGTTTGAGTCACGGCGATTTCCAGAACCCCAAAAACCCCTAAGTGCTGCTTCATTTACAAAACCTTCGGGGGATGAACCAAACAAACCGACACCAATCTCTGACCTGTTATTTCCTAATGGGTTTTCCAGACATTCCCGTGCTCACTGTCAGGGATTCACGTTTTAAAAATGCATCCTCATCTTCCAGAAAGCCTCCTCTGACCCAGACAAATTCCTGCTCTGCCTGAGCACCCCGCACCAGACCCTCACACCCAAGTGCTTCATCTCTGAAATGTGAAGGGGATTTGTATCCTTTGCCACTGTCTCAGTGGACAATTGTTATTTGTGTGTGTTCTGGTCTCTTCCCTGCTCCAGGGAATGACAGGGATGTGCTCAGTCCCTGCTGACTGACAGGACACAATTTGCTTTTTTCAGGCATGTTTTCATTTCACTTCTTTTCTGTTTCTCCCCGTGGAAACAGTCCTTTGTGATGCACCCTCCAAAGTTATTTTTGGGAATGCAGGGTGGCTCTTCTTGAGATCCCACTTCCCCAAGCAAAGGCTTTTCCTGGTTATTTAAAATCCTGGCCCCCACACACATGCACAGCCTGGCTGGACAAGGGAAGCCAGTTGAGGGAATCCTTTTGGATTTCAGTAAAGCTTCCCAGGCTGTTTCTCCCTGGATCCTTCTGGATAAGACAGCTGGGGCACTGCCCAGGCCCCCCAGGGAATGGGAATGGGCACGGCCCCGAGGCTGCCAGAGCTCCGGGAGCGTTGGGACAGCGCTGCCAGGGATGCCCAGGCTGGGATTTTGGGGTGTCTGGGCAGGGCCAGGAGCTGGACTGGGTGATCCTCGAGGGTTCTCCCAGCTCAGGATATTCCATGATCCTGTGATTTCTGCCACCTCCTTCGGAATCTGCATTTCCAGGACGTGACTGGCAGTGTGAGCAAAGCCCCAGCCCGGGAACACCAGCAGAGGGAGGGGATGGCTCATCCTGCGCTCCAGGGTCCCCCAAAAATCAGAGATTTTGGGCACAGACACAGAGCCACGACCCCACAGTTGCCAGAACTCACGGCTGATTTCTTTGGATGATGTCACAGAACAGATCTGGAGCCCAGGGAAGGTGGTTTTTTTTGTCACACACCGACAGAGTCCTCACAAACTTCTGGTATCAGAAAGAGGAAAAGTTATGAAATAGGGGGAGGGAAGTCTAAAGGTGGGTTGTTCAAAACCAGTCTGGCTATCAAACAATATTAAGGTATTTGGGAGAGAATAATATTTGGGAAAAACTTAAGTTCCTGATCAGGATTTGCTACATTTGAGGCCCAGCAGCTCCAGTATTTTTAAGGAAAAAAACAAATGTACAACACTATTTGTTAAACAACCCCTTTAAACCCCTGCACGCCTCGAAAACTAAGAACAGGCAGATGCAGAAATTAAATATTTCTGAAACTATCTTCAAGTGTTCCTTGAAGCAGAAGGATGCTGCCCCACCAACACCACACTTCAGCACACACCAGGATCCTGGAAGCCAAGTGCAAAGATGGAAGGTCCATTTCGGAACCTTTTCAGCAAAAGTCCCTAAAATACGAGCGCAGGAAAATCCCAGATAAAGCCTGACCGACCCAAAACTCGCTTTGAAGCGCCATTTGCAAGTTCTTCCTCTTTCCTGCCCTCTCAGCCAATTCAGTTTCTGGTTTCCTGACACGACCATGGCCTGGGGATGTTTATGATTGCTTATGCCAGTACAGGAACAGATAATTTTCCTTAAGCACCAGGTCACGTTTGTAGTACTTATACTTCCATGTCAGCCCAAAAGCTCTCAGTTATTATTATTTTTTCAACACACTCCTCAAGAAACTTTTCCCAGCCTGTACAGCCCAGGCCATGCATTTAATCCAATATAACCTCTTAGAGACTCCTTGAAAATTTAGATATTTGAGCACATGCTGTTTGTTTTCCACAGGATTCTCTCACCAAACGTTCATTTTATTTAATTATTCATGATTGTGTTTATTTCATGCTTTCATTCAGAGTGAGCTCATCACACGCTGTTTACCTCCGCCCCCAAACCAGAGTTACTAATTCCCCTTGGTTTTTCCTGTGGAATCCATGCTGGGATATGACTGATCCACGCTGTAAAATCGTGTTTTAAAGCAGGCCCGGGAGGGCACAGCACGGAAATTTTCACCGGAACTGGTTCATGTGCAGCCAAGTTCTCAAGAACTGAAAACCAGCCACGCTCATCAGTGGCACGCTGATATTACCAGATATCAAATATTTCCATTTTTAGCCCTCCAGCTCTGAGCTGCAGAGGAGGCCAACCCCTGGCGTGTTCTCCGAGCGCTCTGCGCCCACCCAGGGCTTCACAAACCCACTCCATCCTCTGCTGCGCCCTGAGAACCGACCCCGCTCGCTTCTGGTGCCTTTCCAAGGCACTTTCAGCCACTGCTCTGAATTTCATGATGTGTCACCAATGTGGGAAGAGGTTTCTCAGCCCTCTCAGAGAGCTGGGCGTTCATTTGCCACCTTTACTGTAACGGCTGGGGCACATGCAGGAGCACACAAACACAAAATCACATTTTCCTCGGTATTATCCAGCCTTTCCAGCCTGATTGGCCTTTGGATACCACCTGGACTTCTGTAATTACCAATTTTTCATTGCATGGTTTGGGTTGGAAGTGACCCTTGAAAGTCACAACCTCTCTGCAACGAGCAGGGGCATCTTCAACTAAGTTTTTATAGCTTATAAATGTGTACCTAACTCTCTTTCATCCCTAATTTCTGGTATAAAAACAACTTTAAATGACACAACTCTTGAGGCTTACAACCTCTTATTACATCCTTGTGTAGCCAACACCAAGCACTTCTCCTCTCAAACAGGATCAATCTCCTTGGAGGCAAAGGCCTCAAGCCTCAAGAAGCCATCATGGAAACCTTCCAAGCACATCCTGATTTTTCTGTAATTAGTTTTTTCCTCACAAGCCAGCTACCTGAAAACCAGCTTTACTGCTCAGACTGCTGCTACCGGGGCTGAAGGGGCATTCCAGTTTCAGGGTGATTTACACGGACAATTTGTTTTTATTCCTGCTCGGGACACGGCCTTAATGATCCTCTTCCTTCCTCGATGTTCTCCTCTCTCATCCCCACGCCCCAATGGGACGGGACGGGACGGGACGGGATGGGATGGGATGGGGTGGGATGGGATGGGATGGGATGGGAGCTCTCTGGAAAAGAGCCACGCCGCCTTCCCAGCAAGGCAGCAGAGCTGCAGGAAGCGCGGCCTCTTCCCGGTGGCACCACGCTGATTTCAGGGGTTTCCTGAGGGGCACTCGGGACGGGTGGGAGAACTTCCAGGGCCATCAGTCACCGCGGCAAACGCCTCCGAGGTTTCTCGCAGGAGAAAGTGCCGAGGGCAGCGCAGGGCTCGCGCCGGCGGGGCTGACGTGGCAGTGACCCTCAGCAGGTCCCTGGGGCAGGACGCGGCAGCGCTACGGACGCGTTCCGGATAAAACTTCCGTGGAAGTGAATTTAACGGGAATGAGGCACAGAGAGTGAGCGAGCAGGGGTCACACACAGCAGCTGCAGGGCTTCAGTCCGGCCCAGCGCTCAGGGCTGCGGGGAGGAGCTGAACCCAGGGAATGGCTCTGCCTTTGCCAAGGGAGGAGAACACTCTGCAGCCGTGGCACCGATCCGTCGGAATGGCAGCAGTGGAAAAGAACAGCATGGAATAAAACCCACCCCAACGCGTGAGATTTCTCTGCTGACTGGGGGACCAGAGTGGGACAACGTCATCACACAACTGGCCCTGTGTGGATGTGGCCGGAGCAGCCAGGACTGGCCAGGGCGGTGCTGGGGAACTCCAGCAGCTTTCCTAAGCAGGAAAAGCCACCAGGAGGGAGGTGGAGCAGTTCCATGTTCACACCTTCCACATGAAGGTCAGTAATTGGAGAATTCCTCCCCTCTTTAACCAGGCAGGAGCAAGAGAGAGGTCACTTCATCCTGTTCTCCTGAGCCTTAAAATCCCAGAGATCCCACCACGCTGAAATGATTAATGACGACTCCGGGAACTCGTTATGCACCTACAGGCTCTCGGAGCTCCAAGTTCTCCTAAAAGCCCAGTTTTACAAGCCAGAGTCCATCCCACCTCACCTTACTTAACAGAATTCATCTGCTCCAGAGGCTGTGCATGTGGGGAAGGGATGATTCCCAGGGCCCAGATGGGCCGTCCTGGCACCCATTCCACACTGTTCTGCTGGGTAATTCCTTAGGTAATTCCAAGGGAGCTGTTTGTACCCCCCTGCTGCAAAACAAGCCCAACAACCCCCTCCATGACCCACTGGTGCCCCTCAGCAAGGGAATCCCACATTTCACTGGCTTTTAAGGGAAAAAGCAAGCACGGATTTATGACGACAGCAGCCGGATTTCCGACGGTGCCTCGGATCTCTAGTGAGAAACAAACCAAAACAAGCAACCAGCTGAGGTCTAGCAAAGTCAAGACCAGTGAGAAACATTCTCAACAAGTCCTTTCTGCAAATGAGTAGAGCAGAAATCAAATGAGCTGCTCACTTACCCAGGAGGTCAGTGCCAGCGCCGGTAATGCCCAGCTCTCCCACATCCCACCCTAACAGAGAGGGAGAGCTGGAGGCAGCTCCTCCAAACCCCACCAGCCTGAGGAGGTGAACTTCTCACAGGCTTTGCTTTCTAGTGTGAGTGTGTAAAACCTGCAAGGGGGCTGGGACTGGGTGACCACAGAGCTGCTGCAAAGGTCCCGCTGGCCCACGGCCACCCCGGCGGGGCTCCCGGCTCGCAAACCACACACGGCCACTTCCCTCTGCTCAGCCCTGCAGCCACTTCCTGGAGAGCAGCTCCAGATGTTCTTCTGGACCTTTTTCATTTTCACGTCTTATCACGAAATGGAGCCTCCTGGCCCAGTTCTCTGCAGGCCTTCTTCGCTGGGCAGCACAGCTGTGAGCAAAACTCCTCACCCCCTACAACACCCCCACCATAAAAACACAGATTTTGGGTTGGAAGGGACCTCAGAGACCATCTCATTGCCACCCCTGCCACCATCACCCACCACACGCGTGGAGGTCAGAGAAGGAACAAGCAACAGGGGAGGTTTTGCAGCAGCAAAATTCCTTTAGTCCAGCACCACCCTGCACTGGGGCTGAGCTGCCCAGAAGCTGTGAGGGCATCCCAGCTCTTCCCACGGAGCAGGAATTCCTGAGGGCAAGGACCAACCCCAGCTTGCCCTCAGCAGAACGAACCGAAACAGTGGCACCTCTTGCACTCAACCTGGTTTCAAAATAAATGTCACTGACTCTGCTGCCATTTAGCTCCTTCCAAAGGCCCTGCACAGGTTCTCACCACGTGGCCAACATCTCTGAGCGTGGCAGAGCACCTGAGCCCCCCCAGATGGCTGCTGTGTGCTTCCTGTGGTGGCTTGGCACTTGGGTAAGACTTTTTTGATGGTTTGCCTTTTTCTTTTTGGTTTGTTTTTTTTTCTTTTTTAATTTTTTGTTTTTTAATGTGGTGAGAAGATAATGTTGAAGTTCACTCTGAAGGGCTCGCCCTGGAAAACCAGGCCCGAACAAAGGCCAACAAAACGCCGCCGCTTTTGTTCGCCCTTCTGTTCAGAGCAACCCACCAACAAAAATATCCCCTAGCCAGGAAACGTTCCTGCTGAGTTGAAAATCACACAATTCCATTACAAACCTGGGATTTACTACTGACATCAAGAGCAAGTTGATCTTCAAGGTCTCTTACCCCTCTCCGCGCTCTCTGCTCCTCTTTTATTAAATTAAAACCCTGCTCTAATGCTGGTAGCCCCCATCTGTACTTGGGTGCACAAGATCTTGTCAGGCTCAATGGAAAGTGGGCAATATGGACTTTTCCAAGCCAAAAAATTCCCATGTGGAGTTATTGGGCAACACTGGGTTGGTGTGCGTAGAAAAAAAATGTTTTCAGTTTAGAAAAGTGGGCACAGAGTGAGCAGCTCGAGCACTTCATGGCAAAAAATGGACAGCCCAAGGAAGAATCAAATGCCACTGAGACATAATTTTTAATGCAAGTGGGAAATAGAGGTGTTTATTGCCCATCTGTTGGGATAAACCCACGCAGTAATTACTTTTTATTATTAACTAATCACCAGAGAACACCTGTATGCATGGCTGGCTGTAAAGACATTTATCCCTCTTAGTCAGAGGAAGGAACTGGGACAGTTAATGGACTTGTCTGAACCAAAATGAGGTTTCCAAGTCCTCTGACCGAGAAGGGATCTTACATTTGCATCCAACTCATCTCTTTAACACGCAGATTCAAATCAGGACGAGTGAACTCTCCCCCAGGACATGCTTTGGTTTGCTTGCAATTACTTTTATATTCTCAGGCTTTAATGAATCTTTGCATTGCCTACTCTGAATCCTTATATTCCCACCTTCAAAAAGAGGAGCTAAGCCCTAAATACCACCTGTAAAAATGACAAAGAAATGACATGGTTCAGATCTCACCCTCAATTGCTTTTCTCCGATCCCTACTGCAACAAAGATTGGGGGAAAAAAACCCTAATTTCTCCCAGCTGAAGGCTCTTTTCTTCCCAAAAATGAAACACAAGCAAACTGGCAGCAGCCACTTGAAACAGAAGAAGCCAATCAGTGAGAGCCAAACAAAGCCTTTAGAAAGTTGTCTCAGCAAACAACCCGAGCTCTGCCAAAACCCAGGATCCTTGTGCCTCCCGTCGGTGGCCAAGAGCAGGGCCTGAGCTCTGGCTCCCCCGGGACACTAAGGACACGCTTCCCAAGGTTTCCTAAGGATTCTGCTTCAGAATATGGAACAGCCAGCAGCCAGCTGCTGCAGCTAAAGTCTTATCTCACAGCTGCTTTCTGCCTCGAACAGGGGAACACCCTGTTACTTGCCTGGTATCAGTTTTATCTCCCGAGACAACCACGACAATTCGGTGTTTGAGCACGGCAGGCTCTGCCACCAGCAGCAGAAGGAACCTGTAAATCCAGTCCTGTCCTCCAGCACCACCCCCTAACAAACACTGCTTCGAGACACCCTACACATCATCACAGATCTCTTTTTCAACCACCCGAAGTTCTACCATGAATCATTTTCAGCCATGAATTTTCACTGGCCAGTTTAACTGTGAATGCTCTGGAGGAGCTGCTGCAATTAAGAGTTTGCTGGTGTGAGTCTCCTGTCAAACCACGAGCTGTAGCTCAGTATCACCCTGGCAAGCAAACCAAATATTTACCCCCAATTCATTCAATCTCATTGACAAACACATCCACTATTTTTAACTGACTGGCTAAATAGGAGTAAATTTTACACCTTGCCTCTGAGAGCTGTGTCAACAGTGGTCCAAAGGTGGTGAGACACATGAGTGGCTTCAGTGTACAGCAATGAGCAGTGGGACTTGGTTTTCCTTTCCTTAGGGAGTCCTGCTGGGTTATGGATTTGAGAATTTGTCCTGCAGCTTGCACAACTCTCCTGGCACTGATGGTTTGGTCCTAGAATGCCTAAAGCTGCCTTTGCACCCATCCATCCCCAGCCAGGCTCTGCCACGTTTCACACCTGGCACAGACCTCACCCCACCAACAACCCCAGCCTGGCACCAACAACTGCCCTGCCCTGGAAAGCCTCACACCTCTGCCAGGTTAACAACCCAGCTTAACTCTTCTGCACAGTTCTGCTAGGGCTGAATCATCTCATGTTTATTTACAATTCACTCATTTCTCTCCTTTTAGAGAACATTTGCTTGTGCCATTTCTGCAGTGGCTGCCTGGTGACTCCAGGTGGTCTTTAACTCCAGAACCATCGTCCTGTGAGTCTTACACGATGCAGGAAAGCTGAAAAACCCCAACTTCGAACATGCACTCTGAATTTCAGAATTCAAAGTCAAAAATTAGGAGAGGAATGTGAGCTTCTACCTTTCCAGGAGCCTACCTGCATTCCCAGCACTGTGTATTATGAAAACTGACAGTAGCTCCATTTCTTGCTTTGGCCAAGAGCAGTTTCATAAAAGTTTATGGCCTGTTAATTTTTCAGTCCAGTTATGATTTTATTTCAGCGGCCCAAAGCAGCAGACATGTCCCAGCTGCAGCTCTGCCTCCCTCCCTCAAGAGCAGCTTTGGATGCAGGACCATTTCCCTGCTGCTGGAAAAGCTCTCAGGGCTTTGCTCTCCCAGGCTCTCGGCTGCACGAGCCCCGGGGCAGCCTTTCTCCCACGAGGCTGATAACAGGAGTTATCTCAGCTCCCACAGCTCCAGCAGAGCCAGTTTATCCCCATCCAACCCACCACCCTCTGCTCTGCAGAGCTGTGACCCCACTCACCCTTCCCAGCTCCGGCGCCAACACAAAACTCAAGGAATTTGAGGGAACGTTTTCCGCAGCAAGAAAAGAAAGCGACTTCCAGCCAGCCCATGGATTCCAGTGCAGAATTCCCAACTCATGGCTACAGCCCCTGCCTGAGAGCGAACCCACGAGCCACTCTTGCACCTTCTCTGCTCCCCGGCCAAGGCCCTCCCCCAGCAGCAGTAAACAGGAAAACACCGCTGAACTCGCTGACACGAACGCACCCCAGCAACCTGCTCGGCTTCCTGCTGCTGCAGACACAGCTGGAACAGCTGGAAAGGGGAGAACAGCTCTGCCTGCGAAGGAGAGAGCCAGGGCTGCACCTTCCTGGCCATCAGAGCTCCACGTGCTGCTGTGCGGGAGGGCAGCACCCGAAGGAAGGATCGTGTTTGCAGCAGAGAAGTTGGGACTTCTTTACTCCATCGTGGCTACAACCCTGGAATGTTTCATTCATATATTAAACCACGGCCCTTTTGAGACAAAATTCCACCTGGTGAGGTCAAAAATCAACTTCTAGGTACTCCCCAAGCTGCTGCTGCTGGTTTTAAAGCCCAGTTTATCCCTGTAGGTCCCATTTCCCCCTGCAGGTGCCGAGGCAATCCTGTGAGTACCACACTGCAGCACTCCTGGAGGCATCAAGCACAAGAATTACACCCAGACCTTAAAAGCTCAGAAAAGGCAGGACCGAAGACATCACTCCCGATCAATTTAAGGAGCTGCTGCCATGGAAAGTGGCTTTAAGAGCTTACTACAGCCCTCAACTACCTTTCCTGTAAAGAGCTTAGTACAGTAAATGTGAGTAAGCAAATATTAAAAATAGCTAAGCTGGGCCACTCTTGTTCAATGGCTTCTAGCACTGACTCAGACGTGGGTGACTCATCCCAAGGCTCATCCCAAATCCCTCCTGCCGTGTCTGCTTTCCCAGTCTGGCTCTAACAGCTCCTGGTTCACACCCTGGACACCACCGGCCACTCTCAGCAACCCCAGGACAGAGGGGTCATGTAAACACTACAAGAAAATTCACCAGGATTTGCTACTCCTTCTTCCAGCCTCCAAAGATCATTTTGAAGCAGATCATTTATGGGCTTATTCTACTGAAAGCCACTGTTAAAAAGGACTTGGAATTAGGGGTTTGTCACGCTGAAATCACTCTCCAAAAGTTTAACAGGCACCTCCCAAACATTTGGCTTCAGAAAATGCTTTCCTACCCTCTCCCCCCATTAACTGCAGCTATGCTGAGCTACTGAGCTGCCCTCTAAAACACTGAATTACTGAGCTGCCCTCTAAAACACTGAATTACTGAGCTGCCCTCTAAAACACTGAATTACTGAGCTGCCCTCTAAGACATTCAATTACTGAGTTGCCCTCCAAGATCATCCTTAGAAATCCCAAAGTTGTGATCACAGCCTTTCTGAATGCAGGATCTCTGCCCTCCGTTGTTTGAACCCCACAAAACCCAGAAAAAAACCCCTCCTGAGGGGAGTCTTTGCCTTATTTACAGGAACTGGTGGTCACATACAGGGAATTTCCACAGAGTTAAGTTGGTAACTTTTATACTTTGACTGTACATTTACCATGAAAACAGAGAACAGAAAAGCCTTTAAAAAACCTTCATGACGGATGTAAAGGTTAATTGAGATTAATTAAGCTAATCAGATATCAATGATACATAGACACTAGAGGTGCTAATATGGGATCCTGTGTATTTTATATACACAAATAGGTCTCCAGAACTGTTTATGTGCTTAAAAATCATATAAACCAAAGTCCTTGCCAGAACTGCAGTGATATTGGCCCAGTAATTTAATTGTGATGCTCGTGCCTTAAAAGAGATCATTAAAAAATGACCAAGGCAAGGAAAGAGAGAGGCCAGTGGCAGCAAAGCACTGAGTTAATGTTGTAATCATATAATTAATCATCATATAAATCCTTCAGAAGTCACGCCAAGTTTTTATTGCATTTTTCCCTCTCACTGCCAAAATAACAACAGATTCTTTTGGGGTTGAGTGCCTTGTTTTGGACATGGAGGGAAAAGAAAACACAGGAGGAGAAATCCTGAAACCTTCAGGAAAAATGCTTTCTATTTTCTGGCAGTTGTTGACCATTATACTTGTTTTACACTATTAGGTACCTACGAATGAATTATTAATTTTTTCTCTCCGTTAGGTTGTGCCAGCTTTAAAAAAACCCACCGTTTCCTGCTCTTTTTTTTTTCCAGAAGAAGCACAACATCACTAATTTGGGTGAGGTTTTCACCTTACCTCAGAAAAAAGAGAGGCCAGATAAACGCTAAGCCCGGACTAAGCCACTTGTAAACGATTCAAACGCGTTTGCTTGCGCCCAAAACCAACAAAACCCAGCAGCAACAAAGTCCCAGCTCAAACTGTCGAGTGAGAAAAACAGGAACTGGGCTCTAGAGCTGGGGTTTCGTATTTCCCCTTTTAAACTTGATACCAGAACTAACAATACATTTCGTGCCGCAGAGACCACGAGACACGAAATTTTCTGATTTTTTTTTTTAATTTATTTTTTTGGAGGGGGGAGGGTAAATTTAGAATCCATTCCTTGCTGCAAAAACTCGGTTTGAATTTTTGAATTTTAGCTGAGCCGCGAGCGTCGCTTCGCGCTCCCCGCGGGGTTTTTATTCATGTTCCCAAATTTCATATTCCCAAGTGAGAAATCCGAGGAGTGAACACAGCTGGGAAAGGAGGGCTCCAAGGGAAATTTGGGAATCCCACAGCCAGGAAATTTGGAAAGACAGAGGGGGAAAAATAGAGACAAGTCCAAGGAACTTTAAATCACAAATCACACCTCTCCCCCTTTTTTATCCACTCTGATGGAACTGGCTGGTTCACAATCACAATTCCAAAGCCTGGATTCCCAACCCAAAATCTGTGGAAAAAAAGGAACTTTTATGAAGCATCTGGACATTTCCTGCTTGGCTCCAAGGCTGCAGCCAATTTGCAAATACCACAGCATTTCTGGGCAATAAATATTTAACTGCAGTGGGCGGCACTTCCTACAAATTCCACTCTGGGAAGCAAATCCCCCTGCAAAGCACACGGAATCCTGGAGAAAATAATGAGAAATAAAAGCAGAAGGTGCCCTGTGCATGCACAAAGCTGAGGACACCACAGCCCTGAGCTGTCCGAGGGGGCTTTCAGCTCTGAAGTCTCTTCTCCATAAAAACTTCCTTTTTTTCTGGCCTGAAAAGCAACTCAGAAATTGAACCGTGAGTTACCACGCAGGGATCGGGACAACAAAACCTCCAATTTCAGCTTGTTGTTGGTTCATCCCTTACGAAAACTAGCGATCCCACAGCAGGCATTTCCATAATTTACAGAAACCTCTGGATTTTTGGGAGGCTCAAAAACCACTGCCCTGTCAGTGCGACTGCCAGAGCGTTGTTATCCCACGAAAACTGACTCAAAACGCATCAGCACGTTAAAAAAAATCATAATGCTTGAATAGTTTCAGGATTTAAAGACCTGAGAGAGTATTGTAGTGCACGTTAAATAAATGCTAGGTGCACAAAGCAGACCTCTGTGTTGAAAGGTTAACCAGAGACTTCAGAAAAAACTCACAGAAATCAGTTTTAGGGGGGGAAAAAAAAATCTGTAATTCCTGCAGTAACTTGGGTGTATAAACCCTCCAGCACTTTTCTTCAGCAACCTGAGAATTTTCAAATCAAAATACTGCCCTGGGTGTCACAAGCTGCAAATGTGGCCACAAGCAAGCTGCAGTTCTGCCTTGGGATTTATGTCACCAAGTCAAACGGGTTCATTTCTCAAATTTAAATGCATGTCGATTGTATTGAATAAAATACATAATATTTTATATAGCAATATAAGCATAATTAAAATTTATAAGCAATAAAAAAGCCAGCATTTCTTTTTATGTATGTGACTTGTGTGCATACACTGTGGTTATCTTTAATATACAAGATGATTTGCAATTAAAAACTGCCTGCTGCATCTCTCCACACAGTTCCAGACACATCTTTCCACATCAGTAGAAAAAAAAGAGTAATTTTCCTCATTCTTACGGGGAAATAAATCCAAGAAATCCATCGGGCCACAGTCTGTTCTTTCCCTCCCTTCAGTGCTCACTGCACAATTCATCTCTGCTGAAAATCTGACATTTTAGAGGAGCAGAAAACGTTCTCGGGAGCAGACTCACCTGGACTCAAGCCAAAAGACACCGAGCCTGTTCCCCACAACCACCACGAGGAGAACGGGATTGCCAGGAGAGAGGAACTCGCACGGCCCCGTTTCCTCATGGATCATGCAAGGGAACCTGAGCGCTCCCAGGAATTCCAGAGGGACTCGGAACGCTCGCTCTGCGCGTTTTTATTTTGATGATATTAAAAGCCTCCACTTATTGAGTGTTAAACGCTCCAGAAACGCCAACCCACTTCTTATTTTTGTCCCAAGAAACCCCGAGCGAATGGACTGGGAGCAGAAGTCACTGAAACCAGGGCAAAGGACTCCACTGAGGCTGCTTTAAACTTTGCTTTCTGCCAGTTCCCATCACGTGCTTGAGCCAGGCACTGGAATCACGGAACGGTTTGGATTGGGAAGGACCCATCTCATTCCAACCCCCTGCCACGGGCAGGGACACCAAAGGAAATTTCCTCCCCCAAAGGAAAAATGCCTCGGATAAAAGCTCTGGAGAAGCCACCCTGCCATTTCAGCTGGGAATGATGAAAGTTTAATTGAGAATTACAGCAGCCAAAGCCACAATTTTTTCGATCTTGTAAATTCTTTTCTGTTTACTGTAACACGAGAGCAAACAGATGGGGCAAGGGCAGGGAATCAGCATTCCAGATATTCCAGTAACAGCCATTCCCTGCTAGTTATCATCAGTAGGACTGAAACACACACATTCAATCTGGCAATAAATCCAATTATAAATAGAAGTCAAAAATGGAGCTCTGAGGTATTAATTTTATTAAATTTATATAGTACAGAAGTGCTCCATGAAAGATGTTCCAGCCTCCTAATGAGAGGACTGCTGCACAAAGTATTTATTTTCTTAAGCATAAGGGGACATTTTGTCTTATTAAAAACACATCCTGATCAAATCACCCTTTTTCTTTTCCTGAAGCCAGAGCCTTCGACTCAGAACAAGACCACAGCTCCAAAATGAAAGAGGAAAGAACACAATTATTGCAAAATTAATTGGCCTGACCCCCCCCCATTACTCATGCTCACAGATGAAAACCCACCCTGGCTCATCTTTAGGTCACAGCTCCAGGAAACAATCAGGGTCAAATGCAAACTGAATGAGGAAGACAAACCTGAGCTGGAAACTCAGGAAATGATGTGAGGCTCAGCATGAAAACTCCAACCAGAGCTGGCTCCACAACACAATTCTGAGTCACCAGCGCTGCTGAAGAGCACCCACCACGCTGGGCTCCTCCACATCAGCTGATTCCCCAGCTCCAATTCCCAGAAAGGAACTTTACCCTCCTATCCCCATTTTCTAGCTCACCCCTGGCTCTGGATGAGGCTGAGACAGAGGGGGGAGAAAAGGGAATTACCCCATTTTAGCCCCTTTTATACTGGGATGCTCATGGAGCAGAGCCCTTGCTCTCTACTGAGACACAGCCTAAACCCTATCCTTAAGAGTCTGATTCTAAAATCCTAAAAAAATCCTGTAAATCCTACAAAATTCAGCTCTATTAACACAGAAATATAGCATATAAAGCTGCTTCTTAGGCCTTTGCTTGGGGCTTAACAAATGGTACATTTCTGTTGCAGGCTGTGCCCTCCCAATGAGAACAGACATGTAGGGAAGCTTTACAGGACCAGAAATGTGTATTTGTTTAAAAGATAAGGATCATTATGACAGTTTTGCCTGCTCATTAACCACTCCCAACTTTTCCCTTCGTCTGGAACTGAGCAACACCAGGTTTTAATAAATAAATAAATAAATATATATATATATCCTGAAATGGCCTGGGAAAGCTGCTCATCTCCACTGATTTTGAAAACTTCTAAACCACGTGGAAGAGAGATTTTTTTTTTAAAGGATAACTTGGTGATTAGAACATACCCTAAAACATTTCCAGAATTGCTGTGGCTGTGAGCAGATGTACAACAGAGCCTGGTGAAGGTGTCACTGTTTTACTGGTGGTTATCAGTGTTTATTGGTTAAAAAAAAGGAATTGTCCCACCCAGCAGAACAGGGATGGGACATTTTGAGTGATCACGTGCACATCTGCCAGCTGGCCTGCCCCTAAATGCTGAACTACTGCAGATTAAAGAGCTTGCAAAATGGGAGCTGAAATAGGCAATAAATCTTCTTTTCCCTGGTTCTGGCTGGAAAAAGTTGTGGTCTTAACAAAAACCTTTGCAATATCAGCGAAATTACCAGGAAGAGTGGTTTGCATCTGAGCTGTATTTCAAAGGCTGAACTCACCACAAAGCTTGGAGAAATCCAGTTTTTTATGTAATAACTCAATGTCAGTGCTAGGCACCGGCTTGTGTGCGCAAAGCCGAGCTCGTACAGAACTCCAGAGCCAAGGGGGAGTCAGCAGAGTGTGCACACAAACAAGCCCAGCAGTTTAACTGCTAATTAAACTTCATCAGGCAGTTAAGCAACAAGGACACAGTGGATGGAACAAGTCCTAAGGAGTTTGTTCATCGCACAAAGCAAGAGACAAAATGAAGGCTCTCAGCGCGGGGCCGGGCAGAGAGGTGAAGGTGATGGGGGACACAGATTTCTCTCCCTGCAGAGGCAGATTTTCGGGCTGCCAGGTCCTGCCTTTGGCACATAAAATTCATATTTCAAGTCCAGAGAGAGAGGGTGGTTCTGTAGGAAGGGGAAAGGATGCAGGAGCACAGCAGAAGGCCCAGGCCGTGGGGAGAGCGGCTCCGTGCACGCCCCGCTGCCCCATGGAGCCAAACTGTTCCACCTCCAGGGCTGGGCTTCCTCACACGGGATTCTCCCAGCAGTGCCCACGTTCCCACAGAGCTGAGGAGAAACCTCATGGAACCATGGCTTTTTCACTTAATTCAACAGCAAACTGCAAAGAACACGCCGTGATTACACCTGGAGGTACCCACGCTCTTTAATTGCAAGGTAAACATTCAGCCAGTCCCAACAAAGGGTGAAGAATCAACCACACAGCCAAGTTAATCTGATCAGCACCTCAGCTTTTAGGTATTTAAGGCTGTGCTGGCACGAGGTGAGCGCTCAGGATTTAAAAGGTGCCTTCTTTTTAAGCCAAGCTTGTTTGCTGAGGTGTCTCATAGAGCTGGAGCCTGGCTGGGGGCAGTCACATGAGCAGGAAGCTGAAAGGGCTGTAAAACCCACAGGAGGGGTTGTTTTAGAACTTGGCAGAAGATGGCTGTTGTCTGGTTAAAAATGCAGCCCCAAGGCAGCTATCCATCCCTCTCCATCCTCTCACCTACCCCCTGTGCTTGCACAGCCCAACCAAACCCAAGGCAGCTATCCATCCCTCTCCATCCTCTCACCTACCCCGTGTGGCTTGGACAGCCCAACCAAACCCAAGGCAGCTATCCATCCCTCTCCATCCTCTCACCTACCCCCTGTGCTTGCACAGCCCAACCAAACCCAGGGCAGCTATCCATCCCTCTCCATCCCTCTCCATCCTCTCACCTACCCTGTGTGCTTGCACAGCCCAACCAAACCCAAGGCAGCTATCCATCCCTCTCCATCCCTCCCCCTACTGTCTGTTACCCGCTGTGGCTTGCCCAGCCCAATCAAACCNCCATCCTGTCACCTACCCCGTGTGGCTTGCACAGCCCAATCAAACCCAGGCTCTTCTCTGGTAATCCACCCCACAACTACAAGAAATTGTTCAAGGCCGTGAATTCCTCCCAAAGCAATTGTTGGGATACAATGACACAAGTTGGTTTGGTTTTTTTCTCCATGTGGTCAAACAAAGGCTTCCAGGGGAGAATCCCAGCTGGCAAAGCTCCATGGGGTGCACCCCTCAGGCCAGCGGGGTTTGCTCTGGACCATCAGCAACCACAGCCTCGATGCTCCCCTCAGGACAAGGAGCACAAGCACAACTTTCCCTGGCAACGAATTGCTGCGATCCCACCAAAAACCAGGGATCACGCAGGTTCCTTGTCTCTGACTAGACCAGAACCTGGATGAGCTCTTGGCTGTTCCCTGGCTTCAGGGTCCAGAGTTATGAAGAGACTTTCCAAAAATCAATGCCAAAGTCAAATAAAAGGTATTTAAGCCAAGCCCTGAGGTTTCTAACAGAAAAGTTACAAGGTTTTCTAAGCCCATTTCAGGAGCACGTGGTGCCCATTACAGCCTGCAGAGCCCAAACAGACTTTTCCTGTAGGAAGGTGGAAGGTGGCATGTGCTAAGCTTGGGAATTGTAGCTGCTACTTCATTATCAAAGCCAACCGCACCTTTCTCTTCCTGCAGCTTGAGTATTAAGGACAAGAAAGAAGGGTAGAAGAAAAAAAAATAATAATTGAATATAAATGCGATACAAACCAAGAGCAGGGAAGAGCGAAGAGGCAAACAGTGAATTTGTAATCCTTTTTTTTTTTCCCCGAGGGAGGGTAATTCCTGTAGCCCAGAGTGACACAGCTGGGCCAGGCTGTCACCAAGGTGTGATACACACACACGTCAGGCTCCCTGATCTCCGATCCTTGATGAACTTTTAAACTCTCAGCCCCAGCAATTTCAGAATTCTCAGGGCCTGCTCTGCCGTACTTGGAGGACAAGCGAAGCACAGAAGTGTCCAGGAAGTGAAAGGTCATTTCTTGTGCGTCTTTGGTAAACACAAAACACTGAGTGCACAAGGAAACATCTCACAGAGTGACCTGCCAGTGCCACCCTCCAGCCAGCTTGGATTCAAAACCTCAGCCTCAGGGTGCCCACCCCCTTTTCCCATGCACGAGGCAAGCAGCTTGAGATAAGAGGTGAGAGCTTGATATCCCGGGGACAAAAAACCAACCCATGCAAAACAGATTTAAATACAAAAGACTGAGCCTAATGCAGCACTTAAGGTGGTACCTTTAATACTTTTCTTTTTTCCTTTAAATATCTGATGCTCTACAACTAATTTACCTTCATAAAAAGAAAAAAAAAATCAAACAAAACAACCCACACAAATTAAAAAAAAACTGCTTTGCATTTGTTATCATACTTTAATAAAATCCAGAGGAGAGCAGAGCCAGGTATTTATGGATGGCAAGCACCAGGAAGTCATTTAGACTGTCCAAGTGCCAAGGTTGTTAAGGCTTGTTTTGTTTAATG
Source organism: Machaerirhynchus nigripectus (assembly GCA_013397975.1). NCBI lineage: Eukaryota > Metazoa > Chordata > Aves > Passeriformes > Dicruridae > Machaerirhynchus > Machaerirhynchus nigripectus. The sequence goes on along the minus strand of VZRQ01004221.1, from coordinate 18,316 downwards.
CTCTCTCTGTGCTGCTGGTGGCTCAAAATGAACGTGAAAGCAACTTCTGCCAAGTTCACTTCCTGAAAAACTGAGTCCACGCACCAACAAATTGCATTCCCTGTCCTCCCTCCCCTGTCCCAGTCGTGGATCGAGCTCCCTTTTCCTCACCTAAAAAAAGGAGAAGGTTTAGATCTGTCCTTTTCCTGACAAACAAGGTGCTAAGGGTTTTTCCCAGATGCCCTAGGCTGAACAACAATTTTCTCCTGTTCCAAATGACATCAGTCAGTATTAGCTCAGTGTCAGCTTGCAGCCAGGAACATCAAGTGGTGTAAAAGATCTGGAGTGAAAGACCAGTAAACTCATCTTGAGAGAATATGCACAGTACTGCAGGGTTATTATTGAGAGTATCACCAACACAATTTAATATTTCAGTGTCCTCTAAGCTCCAGCTGGGCCTCCTCATGAGCAAGCCAGACTCCATTCAGTCTTGGAAATAGCTGGAAGTGACAGGAAACACTCAAGGAACAGTCTAAACAGCCCTTGGAGTCCAAAACTGCTAAAAATTTGAACTATATTCATATTCTAGGGCCTTAACAAGCCAAAGCCCCTCTCAGATCCACTCTACAAACAAGGGAGGCTTTAGCACAGTCTGAGGAATGTGCAAATTCCCTTTAGGAGTTCTCTCCTGGAAGTAGGAAGAGCAGTTGTCAGAGTTCGTGTTCAAAGGGAATTATGCCTTTGGGAACTGGGACCAAACTCTTGACTCAGGGCAAATCCCACGTGCTTCAAAATTCAGAGAATACTGCATTAAACACTGGATTAATTGCCTTTATTAGCAGAGCCCCCTTTATGCAGCAGACCTGCTTCCAAGGAGTAGCAGTAAAATACATCATAAAGGAAAGCTACCAGACACAGGGATTTATGACAGCTGAGTTTCCTGTAGCCAATCCCCTTGCAAAGGCTTCTTCTTGGTATTTCCATGACTGTTTGCAATCAGATCCAAGCAGGACCGACAGCAACACCAAACCACTTTAATTTAAGGATTTTCCTACTCTCTGCTTATTCCCACCTTACTCTGCAGGCTGCTTCTTCCTCATATAAAAACTCCATTTTTTCCCCCCAGGTTTTTACCACTACCTTGCTCCAAAGTTCATGATAATGCATAAATCCTCTGCTTTCCCCTCAACTTCCAGTTCTTTTCCTTTATTTCCTAAATTACCTTTTACATCCCAGAGAGGGGAAAAAGAAGCCTAGAATAATTTAAGCAGGATAATTTTATGTGCCAGCAGTTTCATGGCAGAATCATAATCCCATCACATGCAGAGAACCATATCAGCATCACTTCTCAAAACTCCCACACTGTGTAAAAGGCATTATTGATATGCAGAGTAACTGGTCCAGACTTTACTTTTCCATGCTGAGGCTGCTCTCCCAGTTTCCTGCAGCTCAATTTTTTCTGTCAGTTATGCAACTTATGTTAGATTTAGATTAACCAGGTCGAGAATAAAAAACCCCAAGAATTACTCCAGCCAGCAAAGCTGCTTGGAGTTTTATAAAGCCCTTCAGCATGAAGGAAATGGTCTGGGTATGTTCCTTAAAAATCCACCTGTTTGCAACAGGCCAGGACATTAAAACCACTGAATTGTACTTCCTCCTCTCCAATTTCAGACAAGAGAAATTGCAGCCATTTTGCCCAAGAAAACCATTGGCAACTTCTTCTTCTTCCAGTAGTTTTCAGCGCTGTTTCAGTTTTTTTCAAGGATCTGTGTGAAACAAATCCTGGATGGGACACCCTAAGTGCTGCTGAAGAAATCAAGTGAGAGAACAACCCCCTTCACCTGTCACTTAGTGTTCTGCACAGAAGCCACAGCAGGAAATGGAAGTGACAATTTAGCTGCCAAAACCTCGAAATGCTGATTTTTTTTGAGACTCCGTTTTCCTTCTTGATGAGGCTCAAATTCATCTGTCTCACCCTGGCAGCAAAACTGAGCTGTTTCAGCCCATGAAAAGCTTTATTGCAGGCAGGCTCCCAGCATTAACTGCCCGAATTATGTGCTTGGACTGTAAAAGCCGTTTTCTATCAATTTAGCAACTGTTTGCCATTACAAATACCTGAAACCTAATTGCATTTTAAGTGCTTCAAAGATCTGGAGCAACTCTTGAGTGTGTTTACAGGAATAATGCCTGAATTGCAAGCTGCTGGCCAGGCTGCAAGAGAACAACGTGAATATTGCTGATTTTTCACCCAGAAGAAAACATTTTCTCATTTTTAATTGCTGTTGGGACTTGAGACAAATCAGGAACCGAGCCCCAACTCGGTGCTCCTTCCACTTGGCTTCTCTGCCTTCTTCTTCCTCTGGCTTCTCCAGCTTCTTTCTGGCTCAGAGATTCTCCCAACAACCCTTTTCACACCTCAATAAAACCAGTCCTAAGGGTTTGCTTTTATGTGTGAAAGCTTTGGCCTCTCCAGACAATGCAAACACCTTCCCTCTTCGTGGAAACAGAGCAGCTCTTTCTGCTGCAATTCACACCCAGCACAGCTACGGAGTCAAGGATTATGCAGCATGTCCTTGGTATATAAGGATATATATACACCTTATATATCCTTATACCTTATATATATATATATTTATATAAGGCATAATCATTTGGGTGCTGGATTTTGAACCTCTCTTCCTCATGTCGTATCAGGCATCAGAAGGTGCCAAGGAACCTGAGGCCACTTCTGCAGAAGAAAAAGGTGTTTCACCTCCAAATCCAGGGAGCAGGTGGTGGGAAAGAGGTGAAGCTGCCAGGATGCTGCCCATGAAAACAGATTTTTCCTCTCTACACGAAAAAGGGAAGCTGATTTCTCCAAATTCAGTCTTTCTTTGCAAGACGAAACCACTACAGAAATGTCTTGTCTGAACTTCCTGAATTAACACCACTTTTAAGAACCCTGCCTTACTTCCAGCCCCGAAGTGCTGAGGCAAAAGGATGAAACTAAGCTGAAATTGCAGACTCTGTTTGACCAAGGGAAAAATGAGTTTAAAAGGAATGTTGGTTTTACCCCCTGAGTGACTGTTCAGGTGCACTTCAGCCTTTTGCTATGCAGCTGATACAGGTTTGTTTTTCAAAGTTTTAGCATTAAATATTCCCTCCAGATCTTGCATCCTGATTGTTTTTGAAATAAAATCACCGAACAGACAGTTTGGACATACAGAAGCAGTTCAAGATTTACAGAAGTTACCTCTCAAAAAAGGCCACTTGGCAATTAATTCTGAAAGAACTTTGCAGTGCACAACCTTCCAGGAGTTCACCAGCTTAAAACTTGTTCCACTTCTGTGTTTATATTCTTTTGCAATTTTAAACCCACTCACCCTGGCTTTTTACAAGCTTTTCACATCACCTTTCCCAAAGGCCAAACGCTTACAGAGACACATTGTGCCACTGGGCTTTGGGACAGCCAGCAGATACTGTGACACTTAGATAAGTAACATATCTAACAACTGAATCACTAAAAATATTTGTAACATCTGCCTGTGATTACAAACTTTGAACATCTCAAGCCTGACGGATTTGTTGGCTCAGCCAGAGCAGCACGTCCTGAGCCGGCCCCGCATTTCAAAGCACCTGTCTCGTGTCACCTAAGACAGACCCAGATCAAGGTGCAACTTCCTGTGTGTTTTAAAAACAAGTGCCAGGAGGAAATGCCTCCCAGGCCCCTTATAAGGGCAAAACTGAACTTAATACCGAGCTCCAGCACCCGAATAAAGCGGTACCAAAGTACATCCACTCCGAGAATAAAACTGCAGGGAAGCTTCCACGAGCAAAGTTGGGTTCACCGGAGCGAAGTTTAAATATGGACACGACTTTGAATTATTTCCATCTGCCTCCCCCAATAAAAGAATCACAAAAAATCCGCAAAGTTTTCTTGCATTGCACTTAGCGTTCTAGACATGCCTCAAAATATGACTTCCCATGGCTAATCCCTCAGAACAAACACTGCATCCTGCTAAGCACAGACTGTTTGACCAGAGCTGGATCCATCCTCTGCTGCCACACCGAGCCACTGCTGTGTTGTCTCTCTACTCTCAACCTACGTTATTAGCAGCAGGCTTCATGTGCTTCACATTTTTGTGTCCTGGTTCTCCTCATACACGGATTTTAAAAACCCCGACTCAATGAGATTATAGAACCATAGATTGGTTTGGGTTGGAAGAGACCTTAAGGATCAGTCTAGTTCTAACTCCCTGCCATTATCCAACACAGCAAATGTTTTCTCACACACACACTGAGCAGAATTATGTGTTAGACATCTGGAAAAGGCGTACAGTCGGCACATCCTGCCCGCTGCCAGGTTCCCTGCTCCACATCCCTGCGCGTCCTTTGGGGTGATGGACCTCCAGCCACAGGTGACCCGCCACGGTTGTCACCTACCTCCCGCGGGGGAAGGGGCAGAGGGAGGTGGAAGATGTCCCAAAGTGTCCCTATGCCGAGCAGAGGAACAGCTGCCAGACCGACAGCTGGACACCATCAACTGTCCCGAGCCCCTCGCCTGCCCGGGAGTTGAAGGCGGCGGGATCTCCCCTGGCACAGAGAGCTCTCGGGGCTCCGCGCTCACCCACGGGCCCCGGGGATTTTTCACTCCCCCGACCCCACCGGCGGCCGGAACCGGAGCTGGTTCATTGCCGTTCCTTCCAGCGCCGACCCGGCCTCCCCCGCGCCGCCGGGGCCGAAGCGCGGCTCTGACAGCCCTGCCCGGCCCGGCGCTGCCCGCACGGCCCCGCACCGTGGCTTAGGGCACCCAGAGCCTCCGCACCCTCTCGGATCAGGGGCATCCAGCGGTTCCCCACCCCCTGGCTAAGGGCAACCAGCGGCTCCGCCCCCTCTCGGATAAGGGGAACACGGAGGCTCCGCACCGCGGGCGCGGCCGCCGCGCTGAACCCGGGACGCGGCCGCCGGGAGAGCTCCACGCCGCCCCCGCGGAGCCTCCCC
>VZRQ01004221.1:0-13155 GCA_013397975.1 Machaerirhynchus nigripectus | reverse complement strand
AGGGAGGGAGGGAGAGACGGGGGCGGTGGGACGGGACAGGTCGGTGTGTGGGGACAGCAGCTTCCAACCCGAAGCGTGCCAGGGCTCTGTGGTACTCCTCTGTCACAGCTCGGACAGTGCCGGAGTTGCGGGTTCTTCCCCACCCCGCTGCCGAGGCGGTGGCTGTCACCTCCGCCGATGCCCAGAGTTTGTCATGGTTCGGTTTGAGCTAGAGAATCCCAGAACTAATTAGGTTGGAAAAGCCCTCCCAGCCCATCGAGCCCAAGCTGTGCCCGATGCCCACCTTATCCCCAGCCCAGAGCTGTGAGTGCCACGTCCCGGCCTTCCCTGGACACCTCCAGGGATGGGCACTCCAAACCTCCCTGGGCAGCCCCTGCCAAGGCCTGAGCTCTCTTTCCATGGAAAAATTCCTCCTGATGCCCAACCTAAACCAGCCCTGGCACAGTTTAAGACCACATCCTTTTGTCCTGTCGCTGGTTACAGAAGAGGCCGACCCCCACCTGGCTACAACCTCCTGTCAGGTGTGTTTGGATCATCTCTTACAAAGCTGCAACCTCATTTCCATTCTCACGCCGAAGTGAACAGCCAGTGTAAACAACTCGGGTGTTTACACCAAAATGAGGAGACGCTCACAATTGTCCTGTCTGCGCAGAAAAGAAATCGGTTTCTTCACTGCGGTTTCAAACTCTTGTCAAAGTCACAGGAAGCGGCACAAGTGGAAGTAAAAAGAGTGAGAAAATGATTCAGTTCAGTGAAATCATTCGCCCCTGCTTCCCACACACCACACGTAGCTGGCATTTTCCTCTGACACAAGAGTCAAGCTGCTGCTGCCTTTTGGGGGAATTGTCCTAAAGGACGAATAGGTCATTAAAAAACCCATCCTGATAAACGTGTCCCCTTCATGTGACTCAGACGAAGCACACTGACATCATTTTATCAAGGCTTTCTCGCGTGTGGCAGCACCAGGTGTGAAAGGCTCCTGGCTGTTCTGAAGTGTTTACACACCCCTGCAGGTGCTCTGCCCCAGCTCATCTGCCTGGTGCCCCAGCAATCCCGAGTTTTGACCCTTTTCTCCAGGAAAAGCTGGGAGCAGCCGGGAGTCAGGTGCTGATGGCCTGGGAGTGCACATGTCCAGGTGATTGTCGTTTACAAACCAAAGATAAGATAATGATGGATTCTATTTCTCCCCTCTCCCAAGAGGAACCAAACCAGCCCTTCCCCAGCTGTTTCCACAGCTGTCAGGGAGCCAGCAGGGTGTCATTTGGATGATTTTGCACCACGTTAACCTTTCTCCTCAGCTACGTGGCCACTGGGTCTGGATTAACCATGCACTGTGGGAAACCACTGGAGCCTCACCCCATTTCCATCACTTTGGTTATCTTAAGATTAGAAAAGAGCCTGAGGCTGGAAGGAGAGAGGTTAAACGGAGCAAATCATGGAAGGGTCTGGATTGGAAGGGACATTAAAAATCATCTCATTTCACACCCTGCCACTTTCCACTATCCCAGGGTGCTCCAAGCCCTGTCCAGCCTGGCCTTGGGCACTGCCAGGGATCCAGGGGCACCCACAGCTTCTCTGGGTACCCTGTGCCAGGGCCTCCCCACCCTCTGAGGGAAGGATTTTTCCCTAACATCTAAGACACGTGCAGATGTGCCATGGTTCCCAGGCCTGACCCCCACTTGTTCCCTGTTCCCCACGTTTTACCTGCAGGGGCTGCTTCCAACAATTCTCTTTCCTTCCCACCAGCCCTTTCCATGGCTTTGCCTTGACAAGGATAAAATCAGTTTTCTCGGTGGGTTTTCATGCTGAAAACCACACCAGATCTTTATTATTTATGCCTCACAGGCAGGACTCGTTTCTCAGCACAGGAACCGCTGCTGCAAAGGTCCTTAAATCCCGGAGCTCAGGGCTGCCCAGCCCAGCCCAGCCCAGCCCAGCCGAGGCTGTGACGGAGTATTGCATAAGGGGCTTAGCCTGGGGCTGCTCGTCAGGAGAGCAGCTTTACCTCTGCTCCATCTAAATCCATGCCCAGGACCAGCAGTGACCCAGGCTCCCAAAGGCCACGTGCTTCAGCGAGAACTAAATTCTCACACACCTCACTTTAAAAAACGGGGGCTGAGCTCCTCTGGCACTTGAGTCTCACTGAAAGTGTGTGTCCAGTCTCCCAGTCCTGTGTGCTGCGGGAGCTTTTGCCTTCTTTTCCTTGATTTTGGGACACTGCTGATTTCTGCTCGTTGTTTTGTGACATGAAACTGGGATGAAATCAATGTGCTTCTAAAAATTCCTCCAAGAACTATGTTAATAACAGGGGGAGATTTCCAACCTACACCCAAAACTGTCTGCGTTTACCACCACATTCCAGCCTATGGGAAGGATGTAATTTTGTATTAAAACCCTTAAAGTAGTTTTCTCTAAGGAATTAATCATCTGTATTTGTGGCTGACTTTGTTTCTTGCTTAGAAAGAGAACAGGATTGCAAAGAGCTGCAGAAAAGTAAATTAAATCTTTTTTTCCCTTCTAAGTACTTTACTGGGGTGCAGTGACACATCTGAAGAAGTATTTTGTATCTTACGTCCTTCCTTATTTTGCAAATTCCACAATGCACTGATATTCTCCACCAAAAAAAGAAAAGGCAAAATGCAGAAGACGAGATCTGACTGTCTTGGTATTTGTGATTTAAAAATCCAACGAAATTCCAACAAATTCTCTCTTGTAGTCTTCTTTGAAGGGTAGGAATGGATGCACAGATTATCCCTTACTTGTCCACTCTGCTGCAGTTTGATTTCAAGCTTCACCTTTGCCTCTGGAATGGGATGTTCCCACTCTACTTTAAACAATATAAATGTTTTAAAAGCTTTTTTTTCATTGTATTTCAAGGTACAATGAGGGGCATACGGTAAAGTGCTTTAAATCACCGATGGCATCAGCTTGGGATTGACAGGACCTTTATATAAAGGTGATTTAACACCACCTGAGTAGTTCCAGTTTGTCATTGATTTGTTCCCGGCAGTAACTCTGGGGCCTGGTTCTCCTCACTCGTATCAGCAAAATTCAGGAGGATGCAATGAAGTCGGAGGTGCTGCGTGACGAGTGAACGGGGATGTAAAATTCCTTAAACCTGCAGTAGTATCTGAAAGCATTCTGAGAACAACTCTGAGCCCTTGTACGCTTCTGCAGTGGTGTTGAAATTAGAAATAATTTTATTTATATAATAGATATATTTATATGGGGAGCAGCCAGGATGCAGGGCCAGGAGGAGCAGCTTTGGGGCAGCACAGGGGGATGGGGTCACCCAGCCAAACCGTGGGTGCCCCAGACCACGCCTTCAGCTGGGTGTGGTGGGTACCCCTGCACCCCATCCCCACGGAATAGCTCAGAGCCCCTGAGGCCCCTGGCTACTCGTGGGCCTGGCACAGGAGCTGTATAAATAGACACCCAAGAGCACAAGCTCTTTACATCTGAGCTGTTGCTGAATTTATCTTCAGCTTCCTGTGCTCACGGAACATGCGTGAAGCCCCGCTGGTGACACTGTTTTCAGAGGGCTCTGCTTGGAAAAGCAAGTGAGAGAATTTATTTTGAGACACCAGGAAGGTGTGAGTTGCTTCCGAGTAATTAACTGCTTCTGAAGATGGTGCTCATCCTTTATGTTAAAGCTAATAATCTCCGTTTGGGGAAGGAGAGCTACTTCATGTCGGTAGGCCAAGGGTACTTTGCACAAAGATTAAATTTTGTCCGCCCAGAGCAGCCCGTGTTCTGAGGGTGCCACAGCCAGGCTGCAGGGGGATTTCCTGGGCAGGGCTGGAGCAAGCTGCCACAGTGTGTGGGAGGTGGAACAGGAGCTCTATTCCCGACTTTCCTGGCCGGGGGGATGGAGTTCACTCACTTTGCTCCAAGCTGGGGAGTGGGAAGATGCTGCTGCCGTGTCTCAACCCTGCAGCAGGCGTGTTCATGTTGCTGCTTGCCTTCATCGTCTGCTCTCTCCCGCTGCCATCTTTCTGCTTCTTCACTATACTTACACCAAACCAAACCAAACCAACAGCTTTATTTTCATTTTTTCCCCCAGATTTCTCTGCTGAAAAATATCCCTTCTGTTGCCTTGTTGGGAAGCAAAAACGGGGTTTGTGTCGAGCTCCGGAACAGCTGCAAGGGAGGAAGATGGTGATGGTGGCCAGCTCCAAACCCCACTTCTGGCTTCCCCTCCCCTGAACTCCGACTCATTCCACGAGCACGTTTTTATTGTGCTTCAAGCAGATTAATAAAATACATAAAGACAAATCAATACTGCCCAGAAGCTCAAATGCATTTTCTTGAGCTCATCCACTTCCCAGCACAGTCCTTTCCAGAAGGATGAGCTTGGTGCTGGCACAGCTCACAGGTACCCACTTGCTGCCTGGCAGCCTGCCAGCCACACCACTGGAGCTAGACAATGCTCCTGCTCATAGACTGCTTCCACATCCACGGATATTTATGGATATATATGGATATTATTTTCTGGGAGAGATATATATATCCCAGAAAAAGCTGTATGTGCAACAGCTGGCTTTTATAAGGGTAAGTTTAGCACTTACTGGAACTGGAGTGTGCTGGTGGGGAGGCACAAAGCAGAGGAGGGGGCAAAGGAGAGCAAAAATTAAATATTTTAGGATGGGAAATGCCACGTTTGTCACCAAAATGATACAATATTGATCACGTCCCTCTCTGTCCACACACCCCAGAGCTTGTGTACATGGCTGGGGCACTTCTCAGGTCATGCCCAGCACTGTCCAGGTTCCCTGCCCCATTCAGGGGGACACACGTGACACAGAGCATGTAGCATTTCTAAAATCTTTAATGCTTGGACAAATTCCAAAGCTCACTCTGCTGCTGCTGTTTTTCTCACATGCACTTTTGGAAATCACAGTTCCTCAGTCTGGGTTACAAAGCAGCATTTGGAGGTGGGGTTTGCCATATTCCCCCTCCCTCTGGCATGAGGAGATTGGGAATTAAGGCTGTGTTTCCAGGAAGGGTGTTGTTCATAATGGCACAGAGGGTTCAGAAATACAGGCAGGATGGCAAACAAGCTCCAGGTCTGGAGGAAAGTGGAGTTTTTTCCCATTAGGAATGAGCTGAGTGCCCCAGTCCTGCTGTGCTGGTTGAATGGAGTCAGCAGGACCACAGAGCTGCTGTGCAAAGGTGTGGGAAGGGAAAAAAGAACGTGTCAGGGATCTTAGAGACAGAGAAATGTGATATTCTGGCTGGTCTCTGTCATCCTGGGTGGCCTTTACATGGCACAGTCCACATGAAGAGGAGAATTGTCACAGTGCGCTTGGATATGGGTTTCAAACCTACTGAGGACATCCAGGCTGCACCACAGAATCTGCTGGAAATAGCTGATGTTACCATTCCAGTCCATGAAACCTATGGAGGTGAGGAGCAGCGCAGGAATTCTCTCCCATCTCTCTGTTTTCCTCATTTCCTCTTGTATTTCAGGCAGTTGCTTTAAAAGGCTGTGACTTTAACTTAGCTGAGTTCAAGTGCTGAAGAAGTGAGAAGTCCATAGTCTGAGAAGGAACTAAACAGACCCTGCTCCTCTAATAATTTCCAGACAAAACACCCATGAGTTTTCCTTTAATGGGGCTGCAAACACAGCTGCAGAAGCTTGGCACATTGACATCCAAAATTAATTAGGCTCCATTAGCAATAAACCTCTGGAAATGTTCACCTCCAGAGTCCCCTGGCTACATTTCACACCAGGATGCAGCAAGGCTTTGGATGCTGTGGTTGTTCTGCACAGCAAGGTTTTGCTCAACCAACCACGTGACTTTTCCATCACTCCGGGGATGTGAGCACACGCGTTTGAGGGAACTGCTTGCACGTGGAACACACCAAATCAGGAACATCCTCATGGAGCTTCTCACGTTGCCTCTGTGATCTGTGTCTGCCTCATCCAGCACAGCCCATGTGTGGTGGTTTGAGCCAAATTTCAGGGAAATGTTCAAAAAGAATGTCACAGCATAAAGTCACCCCAAGACATCATGCTTCCATGGGAAAGGGACTGACTCCTCCTCATCCACTTCCCTCTGGAAGAATCACTTCTGCTCAAACACTGACACTTTTTTCGTGTGTGATTTCCTTAAACTCATTTTAAAAAATGCAGGAGGTCACTCCCATCATGGAAAACAGCTCTCCCTGTACCAATTAAACCCCTGATGCTCACTGACCTCCCCTGCTCCTCTACCAGCCCTTTCCCCAGGGCTCTTTGCTACCAGCAGACCAAACCTGCCTGTGCTGGTGCTGCCCTTGTGTCTGCAGGCCTCAACTCACGGCCCTGAACTTTGCACCACCCTCAGCACCAGGCTGGTCCCAGCAGCAGGGCTGAGACCCATGGATGGGATCTTCTTGGCTGCTGGGAAGGGGTCCACGGCTCTGTTGTCCATCTACCAGCACCTCAACCAGGAATCATTTGCTCTCTGCCAGACTTATTTTTAGGCAGGAGGAATCTGAAGCTTGTGCAAATGTTTAAACACATGTCTCTCCTGAATTATTCAGTGTACTTTGCCTGCTCCTGGAGTTAATTCAAAGGGAGGGCAGTTGATAGAGCTCTGACATCCACCGTGGGGAGGAGGTGGCAGAGGGAGCACCGACAACCCCCTGCCCTCTCCACCCCTTCTGCCCCCCAGGCTCCAGCTCTGGGCTCCCCTGGCACTGCTGTCCAGCACCAAATCTGAGCAAATTTGCCTTAATTTAAAAGGTGACCTTGTGTGGGCACGGCACTGGGGACTCCTGTGTCCTGAGCTACGGGTGAGGCTGCAGTGTCTGTCTTAAGAAGATCCAAGGAAAAACCCAAGCAGCCCTCATGGTTTTCTCCCTGTTTTCTGCTCTGGTTGAAAGAGGCTTTTTCCAGGGGCAGATGTACCTCCCTGTGCATCAAAAAACCCAAAGTGCAGCTCTCAGCCTCTTGAAGTCAAAGGAGAATTTGAGATTTGGATTAGAATTCCATCTATGACCTGAAGCACAGTTGTGAGCCAAAGCCCTCTGGAGCAGAGGGGTCTTTTCTCTGGCTCCACCAGAAGAATTTTAACATTTGCCCAACATCAATTAAAGACCTTGTATAAGAGTTTATTAATCCACACGTGGGTCTGTGCACCTCTCCTGCTCCTGTGAAACATTACGAAGAGCAAATTATGTTGTGCAATCTTGGCTTTCTTGTCTGCCCAAATACAGAAATTACAGCAGTAACTTTGCTACTGCACCACTGGAACACTCAGCTCCCGCTGAGTACTTTTGTCCCCGATCAGCCATCAAATAAAGTCACAGTTTCCCTTGGTGAATCAAGCTAATGACACAATGCAGGGTTTCCATATAACCCAACAACTCAGCAAGTAGCTGTTTCCAAAATGTGAGATACAGGCAAAGATATCTTACGGAGAAAGGAGAAGGGATCGTGTCACCCCCTGTTCACACACTGCTCCTGGGCACTGCTTTTCCCAGTTCCAGGGGAAAAAACAGGACAGGACAGACAGGCTTCAGCACAGTCTTCATTCCACATTGTCCAACATCTGCAGGCTCACACTGAGGAATTGCTTAACCTGACATAAACCCACGTTATTTTCTGGTACATCTAGTATTTGCATGGGGACATTGCAAGTAGGCGGCTTGGTTTGGAAAGATGTTTAATCACGAAGGTGCGGGTTAAAGTTCAAGTTCAAGTGTCTGCACTAAGCTAGAGAAGATCTGAATGAGCAGCAATTAAAACAGTCTGACTCATATGGGCACTGCTGGACTTTGAAATGGCTGAGTGCTTGAAGCTCTGTTGGGAAGGATTCTTTTTATTTTAGTCCAACAGGAACAGAAGGCACATTTGGGGGGAAAAAAAGGCATCTTGGGGAAAAGCAACATCTTCACCTGGTTTCAAGGCTGAGCGCCTGCAGACAATGGATGCCTTTTATCCTGCTGCTGTCAGAAGGGCCAAGCTGCTGCGAGCAGCAGCTCCCACCCTTAAAAGGCTGAGCTGTGGCTGGGAGCCAGGAGCAGAGCAGCCGTTCCTGTCTGCAGCCTCACAGCCCCGAGGAGACATCACAGGAGCAGAACTGCTCCTCTCCTCACACGGAACGTGGGTGGGAAGGCAGCAGCAGCGGCATCCAGATGGGAAAAGGGACTTTCCTGCTGCAAAAGCCTGAGAACCGCTGGGTAAGAACAGACCCATCTGGAACGGCAGCTGAAACGCGGCATGAGAAGCTGCCTTGCCTTGGGGTCAATCCCAGGAATCACAGAAAGCTTTATCAGAGAGAGGATGGTCCTCAGGGACCTTGTTTCTGAGGCTGTATGGCTGGATGCAGGTTGTTTGTGTCTTGCTTTAACATGCTGGTGGGAGGAAGTACTCCACTGCCAAAAGAGACTCTGAGAGTTGCATTGTTCGTGTGCAGCAATATTTGGACAGCAAACCCACCGGTCTGTCCCATTCCCATATCAGTAGGAAGCTACAGGAAAAAGAGATGGAGCTCTCACTGTGCTAGAGAGGGAGATAAAACTCCGGTAAGTCCAACTGGAGAGGTGCTGTTCTGGGGCACAGCCAGTGCTTCAGTTCCTGTCCCATGGCAGAGCTCGAGGCTGTGCTTGTTGCGACAGGAAATGAGAGGCACAAGTCACTGGGGCAGGCTCGGTGCCCTGTTCAGCAGCCCCAGATGCGTGCCCCATGCACAGCCCTGCTGCACATCCCTAAAGATGGCACGGGTTGGTCATTATCCCCAAACCCGAGCCATGGCTTGGCAATTGAGCAACGGTATTCCTTGGATCCGATCCAAGACAAACCTTGGATCTGCCTCTGAGCAGTTAGCTTGCTTCCTGTGGGAAGGACAAGAACTTTATGGTTTCTATAAGGAGTCACCACCCTGACTATTTCCATCAGGGAGCACCCGGAGCTGTCCCTGGGGCAGCACCACGAGGACATGGCTGGATGCACCTGCCTCTCTCCCAGGAAAGGGGATGCTCACTCCCTGAGCACCTGCTGGATCCAGAAAGAGGTAAAAAGAGAGCCCTGGGCAGTCTGGGAGCTTTCAAATGCTCCCATCCCCAGGATCCCACAGCTCCTCCTCTCTTCCTTTTATCCTGGAATGGGAATGTGGAACAGCACGGGAAGGAGGAGCACAGGAGTGTTGCTGTGGGACAGCCAAGGCAGAGATGACCACTGCTCCTTTTTGGGATAAGCACATTCCTGCCTGCTCAAGGAGTGCCTGTAGCCTTCGGAAAGAGGAAGCTGAGGGTTGACGCTGCTCAGATTTTCACCTAGAATTTAAAAGTCTTGGCTGCAGGATGTCTTTTTTATGGTTTGCAGTTTCTGGTGCGGCAGAGCCCTCCTCCAGAACCAGCCCCGAGCCTCTGTCACAGCACCAGTAATAATTTCCCCCCCCTTTAAGTGACGCAGGCTGGCAAAATGTTCCATCACAGCTGCACAGCCCCGACCCCGCCGGGCTGGCCCCAAAAACTTCCAGCGAGGAGGAGGGAAATAAAAAACCATCTTCTTACCACGTCGGGGCTAATCCATGTCCTCTCCCCCGAGCAGCAGGGAAGCACAGGGCAAAGCCCTGGCTGGACATGAATTGTCCAGCCCCGAAAAAAAGAGTTTCTAAACACCAGCGGGTCAATGACCAGGCTGAACATCAGGATCAGAGTCAACAGTGACCTCTGGAAAATGCTGCATCAGCCTCGGCAGCCTGAACGCCGCCAGTTCCTCGGGGAAGGGCAGGAATCTGGGAAACAGGCACCGCACGAACATTTCTGCAGGGTTCCGGTTACTTTATGCAAAAATCTTAGGATTTCACACTCCCACCACAAGCCGGCCCGCGGGGCCCCTCTGCTGTCGTGTCCCAGCACTGCAGAGTTAACTCCCACGGCACCGAGATCAGCACAGGCTCCCTGAAAACCGCCTCATTTCCAGGGATTTTGATGACATCGCTGTACAAATGACCCAGGAAATTCAGTCTCCCACTCACTAAGCTGAAAAGCCCCGAGGAAACCCTGCAAGGGACTGTCCCAGATCCACCAGTAACTCGCTGCCTGAATGAATCCACTTCCCACCACTTACTTCCATGTGGAGACCCATGAGTTACAGTAGCCAGCCTGGCCGTCGGTAGAGTTAATAAAAAATATTAAAAAGTATCTTAAGGGTGCTTCGTTTTCTCTATTGCTACAGAATCATTTGTTCTGTTACCAAGCATCCCCCACTGAGCGGCCTCTCCGTTACTTAATATTCACCAGGCTGCACAGGACCCTGCTTTGGGAACCATTTCTGAAGACTTCCAAAGCACAGCACTTCTGGAAGCCCTCCCAAGATGAAACAGCCAATAAAGAGGCAAAGTGTGTAATATTTTATTGAAACAAATTTGAGTTTTACGCCAAGGGCTCCCGGTGAAACGAGCACACTCCAGCGGAGCAGGACGCTGCACGTGGCGGGTTTGGTGGTCCCAGGACGCCGTGAAGCTCAGATGGCTGCCATCCTTCAGTTATCACAGTACTGTACCTTTACAAGAGACAGCATCAGCACTGTGATAACTGAGCCAGGGCAGCCTGGCAGTCATTGGCCCCTCCGTGGCACTGCCGAGTCCTCGGTGTCCTCCTCCCTCAGTGTCCCCAAAACCCCACATCACCCCACAGGTGAAAGCCTCAGGAGCCTTAACACAAGTGCCTTTGCAGCTGAGGTTCACTCCAGGAAATTGTCCACATAATTAGTGTTGTTTTAATGACCACAGTGGCTTCTGCAGCACAGCTCAAACTGGTTTTCAGCAGCAGCCTCTTCTGGGCAAATCCACGCACGCTGGATTTAACGGAGAAAGAGTAACCAACCCTTCTACACAGGGGCAGCCCTTTCTCCCCCTTAAATCCAGCCAGCCAGCAGCACTTGGCTCAGGCTGCTCAAGTATTGGGTGTCAGGGAGCAGGCAGGCACTGGGGGCAGTGGCAGGCAGCCAGCAAAGCTGCTGGACCTACTCTGGGACAGCGGGATCACCACGGGCACGACCCCAAGGGTGGCACCGGCACCGTGCCCTGAGCCTGCCAGGCTCCGGCTGCCAGGAGCTGGGATTTTCCAGCCCATCCCACACCTCCACTGGGCTCATCTGGAGTTTGGCACATGTGTCTCCAGAGCCAGCACGGCAGATCCTGCCCATGCCCTCCGAGGGGAGCAGCTCCCAGTGCCAGCTGTGCTCACAGGGGCTGCAGCTGCAGGAACCAAGAGGGGCCACGGGGTGTCCGAGTTGAAACATTTTTAGGTCATCAAATCCACACAAAAACATTTGAAATACACAATCCCACTAATCAGTTAAATTATAAGCTCCCATCAACCTATATTTACTCTTCCCCTTCTTTTTTTTTCCTTAAAAACAGGCACTGCTGACAAGATCATGGCGCTATTTCTCCACCCCCCACTTTGTTGTGTGTTTCTACAACTTTACCCCCTCTTGGGTTTTTTCCTTCCCTAAAACCACACATTCCTGAAAACATCACGAAACAATTTCTACACCACTCACGCTGCCTGAGGCCATTGGATACATCGAGTTCTGCAACGAGTTTAGAAAAACACAACGGTTTTACGTTGCCAAAGTTAATGTGTTACTAAGTTTCCAATAAAAGCCCATGTATGATGAGGATGGATTTGAGCAGCACAAGAAGCTCCCATATTTCCACCAGGAGGAAGGAGAAACTCCGAAAGTGGGGTTTTTTTGACACTCTAAATAACTTACCTGGCAAAGAGAAGGTGCTGAGAAGTTCCAGAGGCTGTTTTAAAGGCAGAAACAAGTAACACTCGGCTGGATCCAGCCACGAAAACGCTGCCTTACAAGTTTGCAACTCCAGAGGGCAATGGAGAGGCAAACACGGAATATCGGAGGAGCAGCACGCAGGGGAAAAAAACATTTGTACATTTTAAAACAAACTCCAAACATACATTACATAAAAAGGGGACAGTCAACAGATTATGCAATGCTGACGTTAAGGCAGCACAGATGACTTCAGCATGCATCCCCAAACTTGCAGATTTGCCACAGTTTGGGGATTAATCATTAAGGAATTGGCTGTTGCTAGGAAAGCACAACAAAAACTTGCTAAAAATATTAATGGATTCTGTCCGTGCAATGGTGGGTTTTGAAAAGGAAAGGAGCTGCATGAGCAATGAGCCCTCTGCTCTCACTCTGAGGTGTTTCCACACCACCACTGGTATTCCAAGTGAGGAATTCTACTGATGCCAGTGGCATGGCTTAAGCGTAGGATTGGGAATGCTACATTTCACAGGCTGAGGTGATGAGAGAGGAACCACTGCCTTACAATTCAAGCATGCTTTGATCACTCTGTCAGGATTTTACTCCGTGCTCCAGCAGTTACTTATCACGGTATTAAAGGGAGAGGGTGAACAATTCCTCCCCAGCACCCTCTGGCACAGCAACTGTTGGAGATACACCTGTATTCCAAGGGCTGATGCCATTTTCACTGAGGATCCAGCTCTTCCCCCAATACAAATACAGTTTGTTGTCTTGCATCTCACACACACACACTGATTTTTGCTTTGCTTCAGCCAGACTAAAGCTACACAGACCTGATGCAGAAAGCTCAAGTAGGTTCTCCATTTATCTGGGAAAAAAGCCACCTTTTTTCCAGCAAAACCCACATTAGTTTTGGAGTCCAGCACACATTTTTGGTTTTGTTATTGCTAAGGCCCTGCATATTTCCATATACTTTTTAAAAAAACCCCTCTACTTTCCAGTGTTTGCTGCCAGTTGTCACCTTTGAAACCCATTTAAGTTGGCCTGGCTGGTTTTTAAACTCCAGTTCCACCTCCTGCGCCTTTGGGGCCGGTGGTATTTTCTCACTCGTTTCATAGGAACCAAAATTCCTTCAGCATCACAGCGATGGGATTGGGGACGTTCCCTGCCCACAGCCCCGGGCCTTGTGCCTCCCCACCCCTACGCACGGGTCAGGGATCTTCCAGCGCTGCGAGCTGCTCTCAGCCTCACGGGCTCATGAGGTGTGCGTGGGGAACAAACCTCATTTCCATCTTCCTCAGCGCGGCTGGAACACAAATCTCGGCGAGCCTGAAGAGGGAAGAAAACAAACAGCTCGTTACGGGGATACAGCGGCGTGACGGGCGGTGACACGGCCGCGGTGACGGGCACGGAGGCTCTGAGGG
>VZRQ01004217.1:0-29162 GCA_013397975.1 Machaerirhynchus nigripectus | reverse complement strand
TGAGGGAGCCACACGGGCTGCCTGTGCCTGGAAACAAAAACAGAGTAAGAGGAACAAGAAAAAAGAATAAGACGAAGACTAAGTTAAGAATAAGATGATGAAGAAATAGTAAAAGTAAATAATAACAAGAATAAGAATAATAATAAAAATACCAAGGTAAATAATAATAAGAACAAGAATATGAATAGGAGGATAAAGAGGTAGAAGAAATAGTAGTAGTGGTAAATAAGAATACAAAAAAGAAAAAGAGTAGGAATAAATAATAAGATGATGAAAACCAAAAAATAATAGTAGTGAAGAAGATGGAAGTAAGACTAACAAGGTAAATAAGAATTAGAAGAAGAAAAAGAAATAGTGGTAGTAATTAATAATAAGAATTAGAAGGAAAAAAACAAGAAGTAAATAAGAATGACTAAGATCATAAAAAAATAGCAGTAATAAATAATAAGATGAAAAAGAAGGAGATGAAAAATAGTAGTAGTAAATAATACTGTCAAATTGAAATACACATCCACACATCTTCTAGAATCACAGAATGAAGGGAAGGGTCTTAAAGATCATCTAGTTCCAATTGATTATCTTCTGTTCTCTCTTTATCTCTGAGACCTCTTTCTTATTTCTTTCTATCTTTCTACCTCCCCTTTCTTCTTAAATAAAATCCATGGTAAATAAAATCCTTATGTTGTCCTCATATATTCTCATTTGCACCTTCATTTGGGCAGAGGCATCTCTCCCTAATGGGATGGTGACACCTGGGCAGGGTCCCTTCCAACCACAGGCATTCCATGATTCTGTCAACTACTCACTTCCCTTTTCTTCTTCCCTCTGCTTCGAGCTGGGAATGTGCTTGAAAATGTCCAGCAAACAAGCCTTTGCTGTCTGCTCTGGGAACCCACACAGCTTTGGGACCTTGTCACCTGCACCTGCACAGCTCCCTTGGGAGGCACGGCAGAACCAGCACCCTGGGGAGCCTCGGTAATTCCCCTCTGTGATCCATGGCACACACTGCAATGGTCTGGAATTCCAGGTTCCAGCAAGGAAAATTGTTCCTGCCCTTTAAGGCAAAGCTCTGACGGGGGTGAAACCCAAGTGGAGCAGGATCTTACAATGACATTTCACAACCAGCCTTTATAAATTAATCAAGGGTTGTTTTAGCACCTGGATTGGGAAAAAAATCAGGGGGGGTCTTTGGCTGGGAGCTGCCATGGGTAAAGACGGGCACTATGAAAGAAACCAAGCAGGCAAAGAAAGGAAGAGAAAGGAGGGCACAAATAGCAGTAAGCTGAGAAGGTGCCACTCTGAAAACCAAAGCAGAACTTACTGAAAAGGAATGGGAATTCTGAAACTTTGATTTACTATCCAAATACAATTTCCTCCCTTGATCGCAAATGTCTTTGGAGGGCTGCTGAACAGCTCTCCTGCCCCCCTCTCCCTAAGGAAAGTCCCCCTTTTTGCCCATCCTTGGCAGCGCTCTACTCATCCCATTCTGCCCTTTCTGGATGGTGGGGCAGAGCGTGCCTTCAAACAGTTTGCTGGTGACACAAAACTGGGAGGCGTGGCTGACACACCAGAGGCTCGTGCTGCCATCCTGAGGGACGTGGACAGGATGGAGAAATGGGCTGACAGGATCCTGGCAAAGTTCCACACGACAAAGCGCCAAGTCCTGCATCCAGGCAGGAACAGCTCCAGGCAGTGGCACATGCTGGGAGCTGCTGGCTGCAAAAGAGTGTTGTGGAAACGACCTGGGGGTCTTGGCCAAGAGCAAATTTAATGCAAGCCAGTAACAAGTCCTTCCAGCAAAGAAGGCTAAGGGCAGCCTGAACTGTATTAGGAGGAGTGTTGCCAGCAGGCTGAGGGAAGGAATCCTTGCCCTCTCCTCAGCCATGATGAGGCCACACCTGCAGTGCTGTGTCTCCATGGGAGAGAGGCCAGAGAAAGGTCATGAGGGTGATTAATGGACTGGAGCATCTCTCAGATGAAGAAAGGCTGGAGAGGCTGCATGGACACCCTGGCAGTCTTAGGAAAGAGGAGGACTGGAATCTGGCTTGCTTCCTTCACCTATTTCAATTGCAGCTTGGAGGTTCTTACCCCTGTTAGTGGGGTTCAAAACCTATGTCCAGTGCAGGGCAAGGGGAAAAGGGTAAAGAGGAGCAGAGGTTGACCATGGCTGTCCATCTAAGCGGACAATTTTGGACTTTGCTCTGTTCCCAGTCAGTGACTGCAAGGGTACCAGGTAGTGTAAGAGAAGTCCATTGCTTCCCTCAGATTGTTTTGTTTGGCTTCTTGTATTGTAAATCTGGGTGCGAGAGCTGGATATCGTGGTTTAACCCCATGCAGCAACCAAGCCCTATACTAGCCACTGTGATAATAATTCACTCTACCTCAGCCCAAATAAGCACACTGGAGAAAAAACTGCCCTTTTTCTTTTCTTTTTTTCTTTGTACAGCAACGAGGACATTCACGTATTTTTACCCTAATACCATGTGCTCCCTGTAACTCAAATATCTGCCTGTAAATAAAGGCATACTTCAAAGCTCATTCACCTGCAAGCCATGCATCTTTGCACATCTGGAGAGTTCTGAAAAGATGGTCTATGTTTTCTGTCTTGCTAGCTGCCTTATTTTGAATTCAGATTTAAAATTCAGTCAGCTGATGTCGACCTGTAAAAATTACTGCCAATATACCTTCTGCTATGGGCTCCTGGGCAGTGATGGCTGATAAAGCCATGATTTCCACAGCTGACTTGTCAAGGCCAATGTCTCTCTGCAGCTCTGTCTCCACTGTAACAGAACATGGATGTTTGCAGCCTCTCTAAGGGCAAGATGGGTTGACAAATAGCCCCATCTGATTTCCATTAAAGCATTACAGCTCATATCCCAAATTCCTGCCAGTACACCTCCCACATGCTTCAGCCACAGGTGCTAGGATGGGAGCTGTGTACATTAGTTCTGCAATGACACTTGCCTTCCAGTTAAGAAAGGAACACTATCCTTTGTCTTCTCTGCTTCTGTCACTTCTCAATCCCTTTCTATAAGGTTTAAAAATTCATGAAGGCTGACGTTTTATTTCTACTTTTCAATGCTGCAGACATCTCTGAGGAAGGGTCAGAAGTTTGTATTTCCTGTTTTAGACATATCTGAGGGTTTGGTCAGGAAAATGTTAATTTTTCACTCCCACAGATCACTGAAAAGAAGACTTCCCCTTTTTGATCTTGGTGAGTTGACTGACTTGGAACCAGTTCCTATCACTTAACATATTTAACCACACCAGGAAAAAACAAGGAGTTTTCAAGTTATAATAAATGTCTTTGACACACAGCAGTGCCATTCACAGATGCCCTAGAGATGGAAGATTCACACCGAGTCTAACTGTTGTCACTTCTTTGAGAGGCATTCTGTCTGAGGTGTGCGTAACTTTGTTGCGTTCATGTCATTTTAGGCACGAGTGACACAGTGACTTTGTCTATCACTGCTGTAATCACAACATATCTCTGCATTGTCTCTGCAACCTTGCAATCAAATTGATCTGCAATTTTACTCATCAGAATTGATTTTTCAACAATTGGAAATTGAATGAACTGGTTCTTGAATACATATTGGTACCTTATTACTCCACAATGAAGTATGATAAACTGAATAAGGCCATATATGATTTGTGAAAAGACAGAGAGAATACGCAGAATAAAGTCTCTATGATTTGGATTTCAATTTGTTAAAGAGGTTTTCAACCTTTTAATCAAAGACTTATTTTCCAATAGACTTACCACATTTAATGAAAAACTGTCCTGAAGTCCATACAGTGTAACCAGAGATGACCAAACATCAAATTGAAGCAAGCAGCTATATGAGCATTCCAAATCCATGTTTTGTTTCTTACTAACTGAAAAACAGAGCAAACAGTAAATGGAATTAACTTCAAATAAGAGGAATACAGTACCAGCTCTATTAAGAATAATACAAAGGAAACTTGAATGTAAAATATTGGGCAGAAAACAACAAAATGAGATTAGTCTTTACTATGGATAAGCTTGTGTGAGTGAGGAATAAAAACCCAACCCCCTTCAATATGCTGTGAAGATGCCACAGGGCAACATTCATTTCTGTTTTAATGATATAACTGCCCAGATTGATTACAAATAATAGGTAATGTCATGACATCAAGTTTCTGTCCACTGATGGCCCAGGGTTTTAACTTAGGATCAGGTCCTAGTACCTGGCCAAGAATTAGAAGTGGGATAGCTCTCACTGCCCTTTGCACTAGCAGATACTCTTAGGTCAAACTGCTGACTGTGGGCTTAGGGTGATGATCCAGGTAGAGGATCATCAGAGGCAGAAATCATAGAGGCAGAGAGACACTTTTACTTCTTTACATGAAAAAGGGATGGACCAGAACCAGCTTTTTTAAAACCAATGTTTTCTTTTCCCCTTACACAAGCTGTATAAAATTTGAACTTCTCCGTTCTCCATAACAGAAGCCTGCAAGAGATGATTCATTCTATGTGCATTAGTCTCCCACTCCTAAAGTTAAGGTGAGATGAATCAGCTTTTATAGGTCACTATATTTCTATAAGGATTACTGCATTTCCCTGACTGACTACTTGGTGCTTTTAGTGCTTGCTATTTGCCTGCTTGGATTAACTCTCAAATTCTTTTAAATGGCTAAAGTTAGGACATTTGTAGCTCACTTAACAAAACAGGGTTCTGGTTTGTTCACGAGGCAGAAAAACTGAATGCCTCTCTTTATTTGAGACTCATGGCAAACCTGCTTTTCAGCATACTGAGGAAAACACTTCTGAATTCTTTCATCCTGTGCCATGCATGAAAATATTATCCTGGACTTTTATATTCAGAGCTCTGTTAAATTTTAAATACGAAACACATCGCATGAAAAAGACAAATGAGAATTATGGTCCTGACATGGCAAAGTTTTTATACATGCATACTATTACTAGTTTATTTGTGTCCTTGCTTGAATACTAGCAAGTTATAAGCCTGTATTTCAATCAAGAATACACGGCAATTACTCTTCAGACTTTTGTACAGAAAAAAACACTGAAAATACCCTATTATGCAGGAGGTATATAAATTTATAGAAGAAAATCTAACTAACAGTAAGACAATAGTTACTTGGAGACCCTCCAGAGATACTGTGAAGAAAAGTGAGCATAGAGATAGGGAACATCTCATGCCGCCACTCTCTACTACAGCATGTGCATGAGAGATGAGAGACGCAAACCTCGCATGGGCCTATCATTTCACTGATCTTCTTGATTTGCTCATTTCTTTGTCCATTAGGGAGGGCATGAAGGTCATACTCTGTACGAAGAAGCCTTGTTAATTCCAGCCTCAGTAGTACAGGTGTATGACGCATAAGAAGTTGATGGACTAGGCACAGCGTTCACATCCACAGGTCCCACTACAACACAGCTAAGAACAGCTTCCCTTAGCTTGTTCTGTACTATAAACTACGAATCTGAAGCTCATGGCAGGCAAGTTCTGGCGAGAATTATCTGCTGCCCTCAATTATTCATTCTGTATTGACAGGAAGGAGAGTGGACACTGGTTCATCATGAGGAAAAGGAAGGCATTGTCAAGTTTTTCCAGGATTTGTTGGCAACTGCAAGTTATGTTCCTTCTGTCTTTATATCCCTAATATTTAAAGCCATGATGTCTTGTAAGCTTGCTAGCTAGCAGCTTCTCAGTGACAATCATATTCTAACAACTGAGTTCAGACTTAAACACAAACAATCTTTTAAACACAGTTGTTCTTGGGGTTTGATCCCATAAAACTCAAGCAGAAAGTATTTACCTATGCAGTAGAAAAGCTAAGAAAAGTTAATAAGCATGAGAAGGACTCAAAACCACACTAACAAAGCCGTTGCTGTTTGCCCCACTAAAGGCCAGATGCAATATATAGAAGAGTACTTGGTTTACCTGCCTCATTAGGTGACTAAGCAAATGTAGAAGATTATGTATAAGGACTGTAGCCAGAAGGTCTTGTTTCCTTCCTTCTGCAATAGCCAGCATGTGATTATACCTGAGAACACAAGAATACATTTAACTGTAGTTATTTTCAATATCCTTTTAGCCCAGGACTCATTCTTTCCACACAGGTTACAGAGACAGCCCAGGGAATTACTTCTGCAATATAGCTCCCAAATTTTAAGCACCATCCTCATCTAAGGCAGTACTTCCATTTCATTTCAACTGTTTAAGAAGGAATGAGAAGGCAGGACAGGGCCTCGAAACCCATGGCTTTTCACACTTCCTGGGAAATTCTCAAATTTGCCTTCCATAATTTGCATGTTTTCTAATGAATTTTGATGGTAAAAATGAGAACTAAAAATTCTTGACAGTTGCAGCCCTGCTGTTCGACATGGACATTACAGAGCACAGTGATGCACTGCAGACAAAACGTAGTCATTTGTCTCTCAAAACAAGTATATGGGATGATTGGGAAATGAAGGTGCAAACATTGGTTTGTCACATTCTCTTGAAGATTCATCCATTTACATATATGCGCTTGACACACGCAGGGCACAAACAAACATGAGCAAGCTCTGTCCACAGTCTGAGAGAAGTGCTCTGCCAAGATACTTTTTTTAGGACTGGGCCTATGACAGTGTCTTATACTTCTCATCAAGCGTTACAGACCTGGGCTTAGCACCATGCTAATCACAGCAATACAACTCACATAAATACTGTTAAAAACTGAGACTGCACTTTTATAGTAAAAAGTGATTGAATGTCCATCATATGTTTCTAGGCTGGCCGTGCCAGCTCAGGAGCCTCTAGCTCAGCAGCTTTAGATGAGTTATCAGTACTGCCATTTGTCATTTTCTTTATCTTCTGCATCCTCACCAGTGCCATGTTCTGACAGCAAACAGTGGTCTTCACATCCTCAGAATGTTTAACTTTGGGGTTGTTGAATCAGACTGGTCTCAGCACTCTTCAACACCACAAGCAACATGACTCCCCTCTCCACCTATCACTGATAAGTTTGAGCTCAGCAACTAAGGCACAGAATCCTGCTACATTGATTTGTTAGCGTTTCACTGATCAGTGACTAGAAAACTACAGAAATTCAGAAAAAACTGTGCACCTCATTCTTCAGAAGCAGGAGCCTAAAAATAATTAATTTTGAGCTATCTGTGCAGATACAAGGAATACAGCCAAGAAATATCCATCCACTCTCTATACAGTTTATAAGGGCACTATAATTTCAGTAGCAACATTTACACAGAAATAAGAAAAATTAGTAAAAATAAGATGCCACATCAAATTATTTGAGAATCTGATTAAATCTAGCATGAACATACACCAGGTTTAGTGATCTTTGGCACAAGTGCTCCCCGCTTTCCATAAGCTATCACAGATACCTGTAATTTTATCAGACATTCACATGGCCCCAGATTCCCTGTGTTTACAAGTGTAGAAAACCTTTTACATAAATTCAGATAGCTCAAAGCCACTTACCTAAAACTGAGCATGACCAGGCTATCATCAGGTAACTCAGACAGTATTAGATTCCTGTTTTTAGGCACCTGACCTGATCCCTAGCTGTGAGAAGTGCTATTATGTATTTCGTATATTCCTCCCCACTTACCAGCAGCTTAATTTGATATATAGGATTATCCATTTCTCTTACACTGTGTACAGATTAGGACAGATTTCTCAGATAACAGTACAAACTATTTACTTTTATTTCCCACACAAGTGAAAGATTTGTATTTTTGGTACCTCATACTAATTCCATAAATAGTTTTCAGATTTTCTTTATGAATTTTTCTGCAAGATATTTTGTTCTGATTCTAATAAAATCTAACAGAAAGGAACGTCTGTAATGCTACATAGGAATCAAGTCTAGGTGTCCGGTATCTTTTGTTTTTGGCATTTAAGATGGCAAGTACTTCATATTATTACTCAGGTCTATTTCAGCATTGTGCATAAATAAGAAGGAAACCAAATCTAATCACTCATGATGAGCACCAGAACAAGTATTTAAGTCTCTCCTGATACCTGGCATTATTTTCTTTATAAATCTATTTACATTAGGACAGACATGACAGCACATTTTCACTTTTCATCATTGTAAAGGGATGGCGGCAGCAGTGTTGCAGAGAGGTGAATAATGTAATAGTTTGTCCACAAATAATGCAGCCTGACAAATGCTGGTGACAAAGCTCAGAGTTTAGAAATGTGCTCCATATCAGCAGGCAGGAGAGTCACTGTTTTTCTGAAGGTTATCCAAGCACTTCTGCAGCTCTGCTCTGGAAATCACATGTCCTGGTTTGAAAGACAGGTGTCTGTCATGGAAAGCAGGAACCTCCCTTGGAACTGACAATGTGACCCCCTCCCCTCCAGATTATTATAACCTGNAGGGCAGCCGGTCTCAGTGCCCCGCAGGAAACTGAATGGACTGCAGCAGGAAAACCTCGGAGCAACAGGCTGGAACAGCAGAGGCGGGCACAGCCGGGGTGACAAACAAAATGTAGCAGAACCTCCGCAGACATAGAACGAGCTGCGGGGGTTGGGCAGGCACAGGATGTCTAGTTAAGTGTAGCGAAAAACCCGATGCAGCGGCAGAAAAAGCAGCAGGGCTGGGCGAGGAGTCGCTCCCCTGGATAGCTCACCGGCCGTGGCTGGGCCCGGGGGCGGGCTGCGCTGACANAACAACGGTGGCAGCAACAACAAACAGAACCAGAAACCCAGCAGCAGCCCTCTCCCGGCCGCAGGCCCGTCCTCCGTCAGTGCCGCTCCGCTCACAGCCGGCAGGGGCGCTGCTGGCTCCCGGCCCGGCACGGCGGGTGCGATGGTTCCCCGCGCCTGCAGGGGGCGCTGTGGCGCGAGCTCAACCGTGTCTCCCCACACGGTAATGGTGGGCGGGCCGGCGGGAGAGAGAGGAAAGGGGCTTTCCTTTGCCAACCCACCAGGGCAGCCGGTCTCAGTGCCCCGCAGGAAACTGAATGGACTGCAGCAGGAAAACCTCGGAGCAACAGGCTGGAACAGCAGAGGCGGGCACAGCCGGGGTGACAAACAAAATGTAGCAGAACCTCCGCAGACATAGAACGAGCTGCGGGGGTTGGGCAGGCACAGGATGTCTAGTTAAGTGTAGCGAAAAACCCGATGCAGCGGCAGAAAAAGCAGCAGGGCTGGGCGAGGAGTCGCTCCCCTGGATAGCTCACCGGCCGTGGCTGGTCCCGGGGTCGGGCTGCGCTGACAGGGCGGGGCACGGCCGGATCCTGGTGCAGCACGCACCCGCTCTGGGCGCCCCTCGTCCCCCAACTCTCGCGAGATCTCGGGCTGGCTCTCACCCATCGCGAGCCGGGAGGGGGGAAGGGAGTGACTGCTCCGGACACAAAACAAAAACAAAAGCAACAACAAAAAAAAAGGGTATGGGATAAAAACCATCCCCAAGACATCACAAAAACAAAGTTTCTTTCCAGACAGCTGGTGCTTCTTAAATTTATCTGTGGAGAAAGGGCAGAAATAGTTCTTAAAATTGACACTCACAGATGAAGTACTAATTATAATTTTTATTTAGTAAATGTCAGATAAAGTGTATAAGGCTTGTAAGACAACTGGGTCTGGGACCCCAGGATGGACTGTGCTTGACACAACAAGGCTGCTTCACAAAACAAGACCAAGAACATACTGTCAAGGTCAATTTATTGTGTGCAAACCCATTCCTAACTAGGCTGTCACCAGATAAATGCAGAAGATGTGGTAACACTCCAGTGGTTTTTAACTTCTTTTCCCCATGCATCTGTAAAATGTCAAGGAGATTGTAGAAACCTATCCAGTAAATTCTCCTGCTAAGCTGCTCTTGTTTCCATAGCAGTTCCGATTCCCTGCTGTGTGGCAGGAGGCTGTGTATATTCTCTGCTCCATCACTCCTGCCTTGAGAGCAGTTACAAAGGTGTTGACGTGAAGAACATGTAGAAGAGAATGAAGTTATGCCATCTCTGAACAGGGTCTGGCTGTTATGCCAGCTACTGCTCACCAAGGCAATTAAATGAGGTGCTACTTCTTTCCTCAAAATTAGGTGACATATTTGAGGCTTGAATGATTTCCAGACACAGTCTCTCAATCACTTTCAGACAGAGATTGTGACATCAGCCAAACCCCTGACACAGCTCTGAATATTTACTACCTCTTTAATAAACTGATGGGAAGTCTTTTGTGCACTGCAGAGTGCTGAGGGCTTGGGTTTGATGGAATTTGATTGAAAAAGTGGGGGGTTTAACTTTTTTTTTCTTGAAACATAGACTAATAGTATGTATACTGATAAGGAGAAATTGTAAAAGTGCCTCAGAAGCAGAAAAGTATTTTTCATTCTTAACTCTGTTTGACAATCCAAATAACCTATGTTTGCCCTAATTTGCAGGCAAAAAATTAATCCAGGAGGATTATTGGGAAGATAGTTCATGTCAATCAAGAGTCATATATATTGTTGGCATCAACTCCAGTTTTAAAAGATCTCACTCACTTCTAAGATTAATTAATATGCTAACACTGGAGTATAATACTGGGTTGCATATTCAGAGTTTCTCAAGTCTTTCTTATTTACATTAAAATGTAACTGGGTCTTTCTAAGGCAGTCAGATGTCATAACTGGAGGAAAAGAATTCCAGAACTGATGAATTGCTTGGTGTCCAGGTACCGCACTAAGCAGATGAGAATAGGGAATATTTCCCTTCTTCCTTATCCCTCAGAAAGCTTAGAACTAGAATGTGTCAAGATAGAGAGTTTCCTTCGTGCTACATAAATGTACCAGTCCACTATTTTGCAGCTCTTCAGTACTGAGATGTTGGCACTGATGCTTCCTTAAAGAAACAGTAAACTCAAAGCTACTTCTTCATTGAAGAAAAGGGAGAGAATCAGAAATACGAGTGCAGGTACAGAAAAAAAACACAATAACCCAAAGGCTGGGGTTTGTGCTTTCAAAATATCTTTAATTTGTAATGTAATTAAAAAACTAATATTTAGCATTCGCTGCTCTTCTTTACAGGTGACCTTATTAGCTTGCTCTCAGAACCAGACTTTTGCTATTTTGCAGAGGAAAATGGTTCCAAACACAGGTAACAGTGTGCTTTAGTGATTAAAAGCTGGGCAGAGGACTGCACAGAGAAGTAACCATGACTTACATGCAAGAATTGACAATTAGTTGAGTGCTGATGGAGTTTCTGACCCTTATGGTCTGCTGTTTACCCATTTTAAGCAGATCGTTTCAGAAAAAAAAACAGCTATAAAAAGGGAATTGCATTCAACTACAAAGCCAGCCTGTCAGCCTTCATCATTCTATTCTTGTTTGCACCAGCTGAAGATCCAGCTGTTGATTTTAGCTCCTCTTCAAGTTTTCAAAGACTTCACTACTTGTTTTATTTTGGCCACAAGCCCAGATCTAGCTTTACGGAAATTAGGTTCTTTTCCAGTCTCTACCAGCACAAAAGTTACAAAGAAACTTGGATGTTATATTGCATGAATTTTGCTATGCTTCAGGAGCAGTGAGAGCAGAGCTAAGAACACATCTTTTGTGAAGTCATTAAGGTCCTACTTCACCATCCCAAAGTCCACTTCCACAGATGTCCTGCCAAAGGCATTGTAGCAGCCATTATAGAATATTTCAATAAAAACAATGAACTTTCTTTCCTCAAAACTTTTCTTTTCCATTCCAAACTAACTAAGACAGGATCAGGGTCAATAACAAAAGTCATTGGACCATACAAAACAATGCCAGAGTCAGTGGAGGAGTAGCAGGTAAATACGAGGTTCTCCATTAAGCTTGGAGTCACCCACTCTGGGTCTGGAATTAGCAGACAGACTTGCTCAAGTCTCTGTCAGGTTTGGCTGACTTGAAAATTTGGTATTGACTCAACACTAGGAAGATCTCAGCAACTGAAGATTTAAATTATTATTGGCAAACTTCTATATCTTGTGTATGTAAAGCAAATAAATTCCTTCATCTGCAAGGAACTACAAATAAAACTCAAGAATTTGTTGCTTGACTTTTCTTTTTCATAGGAGACATTCGTCAGGTGTCACTTTGGTAATTACTGTACAGCACATACACAACCTGCATAATGATGGAGTTCCTCCTCATGATTTCTTTCTTAAATTAAACCTCCCAATGTATTTTAAACATTTGTTTGATGAGGAAGGAGAAAGTTTTTTCTCTTTATCTTTTGGAGTACAAAATAAAGAACAATTTTGTAATAGAACAAGACAAGTGAAATTTTCAAAAATCATGTGAGAGCTATAAACCCAAAATGAGAAGTGATGCACAAATCTCATGGCATGGTTTTTTTTTCATTAGAAGGGACCATTTTGCTGGAACGAAGACATTTCAAGGAAACACATAAAGTTTTGTGAAAAGCTTAATGCATACATTGATTTTTTTCATTTCATTTCAACAATGCCATTTTGTTGCAACCGAGTAAAAATATTTCTTCAACGTGGTCATTTTATCAGTTCCATTAAAGTGCTTATTTTTGCATATGTTATTTAAATTTTTCTTTAATATTTGCAGAAGTTCCAATAACTATGTCAATACTATCTTTGGTGGCTTTATTGGAGAGTGTTCCACAGTCTTCCAAATGATAGCCCATGGCTCAAACTGTACCATAAGTAGGGATCATACCCAAATGTGCACTACTCTTCAATCTATCTGCATAGTTTGCCACCCCTTCTTGATTTTCTCTGTGGACAACCGAGGAAGAGCAAAGAAGTGGCTACTTATTTTCTAATTGAAATAATTACCCTTAGTATGTTAATATGACCTATTTAGTTTCCTTAAGATGATTTGAGCCATCGGGCCTGAAGAAGTCATGGCTTGTTTGGATTATAAGCACAACCAAATAAAATGATGAATCTTAAAACTGCTGGGTGCGCAGTCAAATGCATTATATATTATTTATTGCATTGTTTTGTCTAGAAAATGTTTCTAACGCAGAAGAAACTTCAAAGTAGCCAAAAAGAGCAGCATACGGCCAAAGTGAAAAGCCATCCTGAAGCCCAAAACTTATTTGATCCCTAAAAGAAAATGCAAGTACTCAAATGCCAAAGTGCTTTCATACCTTTAAGGACCTGGACTTTGTCCAGAAACTCATTCAGGTGTTGGATTTTGTAATTAAGCTGGTTTAGATTTGGCAGCGGTTCTGTCTGTGAATTATGTGTGAAATGAACAGAGGTGTGGGAGACCTAGAGTGAGAGTTTTATACCATACTATGAATGAAACACGCTTATTTTGCATTCCCATTATGCTCAAGTAACACAGAAGTCCAGCCAGTTCCTGATATGGGCTCACAGCAGCGTTCCTTGCTAATCTATTCAGTTTCAGTGATGCAGCTTCCAGTCCTGATTTGCACTCAGTAAAACTGCAGAAACAGTACCTGTAGGTGGGCTGAACCCATCTGCAAGGAACGCTTCGCTTTGGGAGGACAGTGCTGACTGATGGGTGCATAGAGGGACTCCTGGTGGCACTGATGATGTTGGATCTGGCACCATGAGGCAATTGCCCTCTAAGCCAGGGTTCTGCACAGGGCTGGGCAGGGGAACCTGCACGACCTGCAATGCATTTGGGGCCTGGACCAATTTGCTAACTTAATCTAAACTGGGAAAAAAATCCTGTAGCTATCAGTGAAGGGTTAAGAAAACAAAATAGATTCAGCTTCTAGAAAAAGCAAAATTTCTTGATGGATTAGCTTTTCTTTACCCTGATGGATATTAGCCTTATGAAAATGCTGTCTCTAGTTTTATTTGAATTCAAATCAGCTCCCATTGCTAATGAAGTAGAAATGGAAAGAAGAATACATAAATTTGGAGATTTTGTGTGTCGTGTCTCAGCAATAATAAACAAAATGTATAAAAGGGCTTCCATGATATTTCGCTTGCCATAGACATGAAAGGACACTCCTTTATATCTTGGCTGAAGCAAACATTTTGTACAAAGGGAAAGGAGCAATTGCTTGCACAGAGCCAAAGTGAAAGCAAATTTTCCTCCTGTATCTGAATTCTTGAGGACAGAAAGGTGTCACAGAGGGCAGCAGAGTCTTACAGGTTCCGAGGAAAGACAAATGCTCCCCTGGGCACTGGATCCTCCTTTAGGCTGCAAAGTCAGCAGGAAATCTTCAACCACTGCATGTCAGCCTATTTATGCACCTCGCAGCATTGTCCTCTGTGGGAAATAAGAATAAGGATCTTTTTCACCTTTGTTAAATTTGTTAAATTCTGTTGACCGAAAGGCATTCTGGGAAGGGCTCAGCTGCGGTCGGCCGAGAGGGGGTTGATAGTGAGGCAGTGATTGGTTGGGGAGATGCGAGGACCACATGAACAGAGAGCTGATTGGATGAAGGGACGCGAGAGCAGTGACATCGCAGCGGCCGCAGCCAATGAGCGCTTTTTTCGGTTCGGTTTCGGTTAAGTTCTGGTAAGGTTCGGTTAAGTTCTGTTGAGTTTAGAATATAAAAAAGGCTTGGTTTGTTAAAATAAATTATCTTCTTTGGAGGTATAAGGAGGTCTGTGTGTCTTTGTTCCCCATTGCTACAGTCCTCCAGCATTACCTGGCTTTTCTTCTGTTTTAGATACCACTTGAAAA
Organism: Machaerirhynchus nigripectus; assembly: GCA_013397975.1. Classification (NCBI taxonomy): domain Eukaryota; kingdom Metazoa; phylum Chordata; class Aves; order Passeriformes; family Dicruridae; genus Machaerirhynchus; species Machaerirhynchus nigripectus. The sequence continues at coordinate 14,567 of VZRQ01004217.1, read as the reverse complement.
CACAAAGAGAATATGCAGACTATTTAAGAGCTCACTTCAGCTCTCTACCCAAGATCCCAAATGAGTGGGTTCTCTTCTCATTCACTTCTCTGTCAGTTTGTCAGAGGAGATGTGAAGTAGCTTCAAGTAGGAGATTACCATCAGCCTGCAGAGTGGGGTGCCTGAAAGTGCTCCAGCACACTCAGCATCTACTGCACCACATCTTAATGCTGAGTAATGGCACCCAGAGCACACAGAACAAAGAGTCATCTCTTGTTTCTGAGAAGAAAGTTGTACTTCTGGTACCTATCACCTAGCCTTTACATAAATAAGCACATTGCCTTTTTTGACAAACCTCAATTATCAGCATCAAATTGTAGAGGAAGAAACAAGGGGAGAAAGAAGTTTGTCACCTCTGCAAAACTAAAAGGAGAGGACAGAGATTTCTTTGCACAAATGTCAGTCCCACAAACTTGCTGTTTGGTCACTCTGAAACAGTCACAGCAACAGACCAGAGGCACAGTTTTAAGCACTTGATTATGGCCTGTAACACCAGACAGTACTGGCAACCATGAAATGTTTTACACATTTCCTATTCTAGGGAGAAATAGAAAGATGTGCTAGACAGTGTTGGTAGTTTGGGTTCTGGATTTTTTAAAAAGCAATTTCCTATATATATATACACACTGTGGCTGTTTTACGATAATGAGGATGCAGAGAGTTTGATCTCTGTCCTGTGGTCATTTTTGACTCAGAGCTGAGTTTGGGAAGCATCTCTTGAACTTCCTTTATTCCAGGACTGGAGTATGTAAGCAATAAAACAAAATTGCACTTGGAATATACCTGAATACATTGCTGATTTTTCTTCCTCTGGGGCATCAGCATAGCTGGCCTGAATGCCTGCAACTGAATATTAAAAGCTAACAGTCATGGGAAAACAAGACACACTTGTCAAAAGGAGGTGACCTATCCTTCCAGCAATCTAAAATATTTATCCCTTTGCTCAAAATTAGTTTAAGAACTTTAATTAACTGAATGCAATCTGTTTTCAGAAACTCCTTTGTAAAACCATTGTAAAAAAATCATCCACTCCTTGGTATGTCTTCCAGTTGCAGAGAAGGCTTCTATTTCAAATGAAAGGGGACCAAATTCCATGGCAGTAGGTCCACAGACACTCGTTCAACAGGAAACAGAGTTCTCTTTCAGATGACATCTCATGAATTTGAAACAGCAGCTAGAAGATAATGCACAAAAATACGCAGACTTCCAGACAGTATTTTTCTGAACGTTGTAATTTTGCACTGAGGAACCTATAGGCCAATATGAGATATTGCTACCAGACAAGGGAAGCTATTAACAATTTGTAAGAGGTATGAGGCAAATGGAGCAGGAGATTGCAAGTACTGATCTATCTGAATCTTCTTGTTTAAAACTCCAGGTGTTACAGATGAATTTGCAAAATTTTGTCATTTTCACTGGAACAAATGTAACTGGTTTTGCATTATGTTTCTGACACTTTTAAACAGCCTATCCTGAGGCCATAATTGTGTGGACTTGACTTAATGTTTTATGGTGAGAAATTACTGCAGAATAATATTTTGGCTTTAGTCCCTAGAATTACAAGTTAGTTGTTTCCAGTCAGGGGTTGTGCTGGTGTTTGGCACTAGCAGTGATTTTCCATGGTGCTATCTTACACGCCACAGTGGTAGGTATTATGTACAATTGACTTTTGTTGTAGGTTCACTGTGATTCTTAGAACAGTAGAAAAAGTTCTAAATGTTTCTAGGTTCTCCATTAAGCTTGGAGTCACCCACTCTGGGTCTGGAATTAGCAGACAGACTTGCTCAAGTCTCTGTCAGGTTTGGCTGACTTGAAAATTTGGTATTGACTTAATACTAGGAAGATTTCAGCAACTGAAGATTTGCTGGTGTGACAAGTTTGGGTGGACAACACTAACAATCTTCACAGTGAAGAAAATTGGCTCCCCCTGACATTTCTCTTGGCAGACGGTGAGAAGAGTTTATTATTGACTCTTTCTCCAGTCACACAGTTACTCCATGCTTAAAGAAGAATAAAGTAAGAAAATTCCTTAAATTCAGGGTGTTTTGTTGCTTGCGGAACTGCCCTGAGATACAATGCTGAGAACAAAGGGAGTTCTACATCTGCTGCAGGGTGTGTTGAGGGGCTCAGCTTCCCCCAGGCTCACCCTGTGTAGCTGCTCACCAAGGCACCACTGGGAGAGCTGCCACTCTCAGGACAGGAGTACATGATCATATGACACATGGCATGACCATGTTCATCGAGTCAGGATATTACTCTTACACGAAGAAACTCCTGATATATATCTTCAGATAAGGGATAGCTAGTGAGTAAGGCAGTCTGCATCACACACTGAGAATTGTAAAAATCTGCTAATAAATGAAGGAAAGAGACTTTTCATAGACCCGTGGAATCACAGAATCATAGAGTGGTTTGGGTTTGAAGGGACATTAAAGATCATCTAGTTTCAACATTCCTGCCGTGGGCAGAGAACTGTCCACTAGACCAGGTTACTCAGAGCCCCATTCAGTCTGTCTTGAAGAGCTCCAGGGGGGAGGACTCCACAATTTCTCTGGGCAACCTGTTCCTGCCTCACCACCTTCACAATAAAGAATTTCTTTCTAATATCTAGTCTAAACTACCCTCTTTCAGTTTACGGCCAATCCCCCCTGTCCCATCACTACAGGCCCTTGTGAAAACTCCCTCTCCAGCCTCCGTGTAAGCCTCTTTAGGTACTGGAAAGTGTTACAAGATATCCCCAAAACCTCTCTTCTCCATGCTGAACAGCCCCAACTCTCTCAGCCTGTCTTCATAGGAGAGGTGTTTCAGGCCTGTTATCAGCTTAGTGACTCTACTCTGGCCTTGTTCCAACAACTTTTCTTTCACCCTGCTGTTGCCTCCAATGGTGTTTCTGAATTGCTCACAGGTGTAGTTTGCTGCTCCATCTGGTGCTCCCCTCTGTCACCAGCTCCCCACGTCTTTCACTTTGGCCAGAAGCACTGGCCAAATCCACCAGAGTGACTCCCACTACTGGGCTCCTCCTGGACGGCTGCAGCTGGCACAAACACATTCACAGACACAGGCAGATGAGCACCAAGTGATAGCTGTAGATGATTAAGTTTTGATCACACAATAACCGTGTATTTCCTGCTGTTTCCCTGCTTGAGGTTAATGCTTCAGTAACAGAGCTGCCATACTCAGTGTGGGGCTCATTGAGAGAGTGCACACCTGGCATGTATTTCCATGGTATAGATAAATATTCCCACATATCCCATAGCCGTACACCTGAGAAACCATTTTGTCTTTTCCCTACTGGGCTCTTCCTAGAGGAGGTTTGTATTGGAATCTCCAGTCATCAGCTTTTGAGTTTACATAATTTTCTTTGAGGCCCTGGAGGCACTTAAGGAAGGGGTTTTCTATTTGTTGTTTTCCTCCAGAAGTGAGTAATTGCCCTATATAGTGCAGATTTGCTGATATCCTACTCAGCTTTGGCAGATTTGCCTCTGCAGCTGTTTTCCATTAAGGCAGAAAACACTCCTCAACTAAGTTCCCAACATGTAACTGACCTCCTAAGGCTCGTCTGATGAGAAGCAGCAGTGTCATTTATCAGAAAGTGTCAGAGCATTTTAGAGTTCTTGTTCATAAGTTTACAAAGAAACCCCAGCCAATTCTGTCAGAGGAGAGATAGTAGAATTGAGTCCCTCTTGAATCACTCCTTAGTGTAGGCCCACAGATTTTCATAAAATCCCACAGCAAATTCCAGTCGTGTTCCAAGTTATGCTTCCATCACTGGTTTTCTATGCCAATGGGGTTCTTATTAAAATTGAGGAAGAGAAGGTGGATGGGAGGGGAAGGAGATAACACTGCATGTAAGAGCAGATTTTAGCATGACTAGCTCCACTTTCAAACCTGTATAAGGAATTTGTCCTGTTAATTGCATATTGGCAGTGTTGGCACACTGGAATGTCTTTTTCCCTGTGAGTAACACTGCACAAGCAATATCTGCAATTTAGACTGCACATGAAATGATATGGCCATAGTTTTTGATATTTTTCATCCAAGAGCTACATAAAATAAGGAAAATCTCTAATTATAGCTAATTCTTTGGAAGAAACATTTATATCTCTCTGCCTTGCATACAATGAACAGCCAACAGGCTACACAAATGAACCAACAATTTGAAGTTAATGACATGTAAATTGTGGTAGCCAGAGCCCTCTATACCTTAGAAATGAGGAGAAAGAGGAGCTTCAGCATTTGACAAGGCCATTTTTGTACTTTGTGCTGAACAGTGTTCCTGCATAGATTTACACTGACATCAAGATATCTTGTATGTCAATAGTTCAATGTAAATACTCTATATAAATGGAAAACATAGTTTCTAAACTAGAAGGGGAGAAAAGCACAAATGAATTCCGGTTCCTGATATGGAATTATGGAATCATAGAATCATGGAATCATGGAATCATAGAATGGTTTGTGTTGGGAGGGACCTTAAAACCATTCTATTCCAACCCTGTGCCTTGGGCAGGGACACCTTATGCTAGACCAGGCTGTTCAGAGCTCCATCCAGTCTGGCCTTGAACCCTTCCAGGGATGGAAAGGGACACAATCTGACCCTATAAATATAGCAATGAACGATACAGCCATGTAGATACGGTACGTAGCTATGACAGTGAGCCTTGCAAAACATTGCTTTATACAGTTCTGCTTCACTGGAAATACAGTCAAAGTTTCCCGTCACCAGGTGTGCCATCCTGCCTCAGCCCGAGCAGCACAGGCCCCACACCCCCACTACCCTTCACAGCATTCCCCAGCACCCAGCCACATCCAACCACCGTAATTAGGTCGCATTAAACAAGAAGTCAATTACAGTCTCTCCCTTGCCCCTCTCTTTGATTGTGCATGGTGCCATTCTCTTCAGACAGATCCCCTCTAATAGCTGTATTTTGTGTTTCAGGCCTTGCAAAGAGGGGAAGGCCGGGAGCAGTGGGAATCAGTTCTGTGGCCCCTTCCCCAGAGGCTGGACTTGCTGCCCCTGCCTGGCTGGGGTGGAAAGTGGGGTCCTACCTGTCCTTGGCAACTTGTTTCTGAAAATCAGTGTTACAACTGGAAAAAGACCCTTCTGGGGTGGGGGTGGAAGGTTCTGCTGGGTGCCAGGCAGGCCCTAGGCAGCAGGGTGAGACCATTTTCTAACTTGTGGGGGGGTAAAAGCAAACCAGAACGATTTCCAGAATGAGCAATTCCCTTTTTATTTCATTCCCATGGTGACAGGGTGGGTCAAAGGTTCCACATGGACCCGTAATACAACATAATACAAACAAAAGCAGTCGCAGGAGCTTTTCAGTGCCCTGCTGACTTGTGATTTGCTGCCTTCTGTCATCTCAAGCAGCACGGAGCCAAAGGAGTGATCACAGCATCCTGGCACAGCATGGGCCCTTGCCCTGTGTTCTCCCAACAGCAACTCTGTAAACAGATAGCAGGAGAGGAACCCTTTTAATTACATTCAACACCACAGGGTGGCCATAAGCTTCTGTTTTGTCTGACTGTAGCCACCTGGGTCCATCCACATTTGGAATCTGTCTGATATATGGTTTCCCCAGCAGGGTATTAGTAAAGTATCAAGGGTGGCGGTGGTTGATCAACAAAGGAGAACAACTCAAAGTAATGCACAAAAGGCAAAGGACTTCTTAAGGAATTGCTGCCTGAGTAAAAAGCTATCCGGTGGCTTGTCAGACAGTGTTCAGCATTTATGTCCTGTTAGAGGCCTTGTCAGGCCAGTCAGAAAAATGGGAAAAAAGTCAGTTAATTGCTTTTTTTTCTAAAGACCACACATCTGACATGTATATCCCTAATATGGGGCTTTTCAAATCCTGAAAAGTTTGTCCCTACTTTTCTGAAGTGGGAAAATGTTTTATTTCTGTGCAGTGTTCCCGATCAGTATATCTGAAATATACATCTTCATTTGTGTACATTTCTAAGAAGGATACTGGAGATTTTTTGAAAAGATCTATACTTACAAATATTTCCTTTCAGTGTTTATGACAGGTAAATAAGTCAACAGGACAATATAAATTATCTCAAAGCTATTCTGTCATGTCAGATATAATATTCTAAGATGCCACGGGATCCTCTAAGATGTGATTGGCACTTGTGCCTGCAGGGTTCACAAAAAGTTCAGGATTCATTAAATCTGTGTAAACTGGGGGAAACTACAACTCTACTTAGAACAGAGGTGGCTCTGCTCCTGATTTTGGTGCTTCAGGTGTCACCCTTATGAGTTTTCATGAAAGCTTCTCCTTGCATAGGCCTCCTAGCCAGATAAGCCCAGAAAGGTTCTGGTTCCTAGCACACCTACTCCAGCTCTGTGCTTCATGTAATTACTTAAGCTAATGCTTTCCAGCCACAGACGTTCATAGGGAGCATTCATAAAAAGCAGAAATCATTCTGATACAAAATACAATACCTACATGGCGAGAGATATACACAGCTTGGCTCCCTCAACAGTCTGTGGAGAGCAAGAGGTGCTTATTTACTCCCTGCTGACTGTTAAAGGAGACTAACATGACCATCCTGGATGCTGGCACCTGTGCTTGCTAAGATCAAAAGCTGAGTTGGTCAGCTCTCATACGAAATATGTTGCAGCAGTTCCCAAGTTCCCAGTTATTGCCTGCAAACCAACAGCAAGAAAATATCAAACAGCAAAAAATGTTCAAACTAATCATTCAGAACACAACCACAGCGAAGTCACAGGCAGTGACAGGTGAGGGTCAGCAGTGGCTAGGTGTTTTAAAAGTTCCTGGACTGCTGCTCAAAAAGATTCTAGGATAGTAATCATCAGTGTTATATTGCTAATATTGTACATGTTAGCAGGAAACAGTGAAGCAGAAAATGGCTTTGTGGGAAAACTAACTGGTATTAATTTCTGATCTTGTGTTTTTGCCTGTATAACACAGGAACCGAGAGCACTGCATTCTACTAAAACAGGCCATGCACCACAGAATAAATAGAGCTCTTTTTGATGGAAACCCAGCATCAAGAAACCCTGCAATCAGAGATGGCCTTAATACACTTTGGCTTTTTAAGTTCCATTTCCTGCACAGTGAACATTATAGAAGGCTATTCCTCTATTTCAAGCTCAGTTTCTTAGCAATGAGGACAGAGCTGGATGTTGCATTGCACCACTGGATTATTACAAAATAAAAGAAAAAACTAGCTAAACAACTTCATTGTCCATGCTTTCATGCTTCTGTGGTTTTTCTACATAATCCGTGTTAGACAAAGCTCCCAAAGATTACTGGTCTTGTTTCAAGGTATTTAATATTGTTTTCTTGGTGGTGTGTAGTGATATTCAGCTATTTCCCATTTTGCCTTTGACCCAGGTGTTGCCTAGCCTTTTAAAATTTTATCCAGTGTATATGCTGCTTATCCCGATGTCAACTGGAATGTCAGGAGGGTTGCAAAGAGATGATCTTTGAGGTTTCTTCCAGCCCAAGCCATTTTGTGAGTTGGTGTCCAAGGGAGTTTGTGAGACCCAGCCAGAGTGGTGGCTACTTAAATGAGTCCACCATAAATCTGAACTGTAACTTACTCATAAGCTTACAAACACACCATTTCACTTAGCCCTTTGTCAAAGCACTCTACTGTCCACTAAAGCAGGACATCACAGTAGCTCAGTTAAATGAAGCATAAGCTCATTCTCAGTTTCCCTCTCTGTCACTGGCTAATGCTGATTCCCCTCTGTGCTTCTTTTCATGGGAGGATCATCTCACAGACATCAATAAAACATTGATTAAAGTAGCTGTGACAGTGAGGAAGGTATATTGCCCGCAGCCTTAAAGTGACACAACTGAGACATAAGGCACTAGGAATAAGTTCATTCCTTGAGATGAAGCACCTAAATTTCCAGGCTTTTATTTCTGTAACTTACTACAACTATTGTTTTATTCACATTTTCACTGCAACATTGGAGTAGACTCATCAGGAACCCAAAGGAATGGTAGGTTCCTTCATCCCATCAGTGCTTTGGGGTATCTGCTCTATTACAGAAGGGAGAAGGTTGTGGGCAGCTCCCCTGCTCCTCCCTCAATCACCATTCCTGCACCCACGTATGGTCTGCAAAGCTGCTTTGGCTCTGAAGTGCAAAGCGCTGGCAGAATCAAAAGTTTTGCCTGTTTAGAAGTAATGTGCCATTAACACAGAAAGTTCTGTGAGTAGGAACAAATTGTGTGGGATGGTTATTTGTGTTTTCTGTTGCTGAGAGACTGGGAATTGCAGACATGTTCATCGGTAAGACAAAGGCCCTTAGTCATGCATCTGCTACTGAAAACGCAACTCTGCTCTGTAGTTGTCATGACAACGCTGGTTATATAAAGAGACATATCAGAAGAAAGATCATTTGCTCTGTGCCCTATATTTCAGTGTAGCAACACATCCTCTACAATAAATCTGTTTTGTTATGGACAAAAGCTGGTATTTCTGGCAAGAAAAATGCTTCAGAAAGCTGCCTGACGACACAAAAGTTTATGGTGCAAAAATGGCTTACAAATGAAACACCTCACATTAAGGCTATTTTCATAATTTGAAGATCATTGGGACCAAGTTCCACTGAATGTGGAGGTGATTCGAAATGTTCAAATAAATTTCAATTGCGAAGATTTTTGTGAATAAAGATACTGACTTAGTAGCATCACAGGATTTAATAAAGTGAAGGGAAAGTGTTCGTCTCAAAATGCCAAAAAAAACTACACCACCTTAAAAGTTTCATGTGCCTGGCATGAAGCTGAGAAACACAGACCATATCTACGGCTCAGCTAAATTCAGAAAGAAAATCAGCCTGTGACTCTGTGACCTACTCACCTTGCTAAAAGCTAAAACTGGCAGGACAGTTTCCTGGCAGTGTCTCATCTTGTGGTATTATGTTAAATGGCATTTTCAAAGCAAAGAGGCAAAGAGGAAAAAACAGTAAGCTACCCCACTAGTTTCAGAAATCTCTCTTCTTCCTGGAATTATATTCTTCATTATTGAAGAAGTGTTTGCAGTCCTCAGAGAGGCCAGCAGTGATGTGACATGATGTGATGTGAAGTACTGTAAATCTGTAAGTCCCATGTGAACCAACAGAATTGAAAGTTAATTTTGAGAACTAAAGGTCCATGCAAAAATGTAGTCATGCAGCTTTGAAAAAGTCTTTTTAGATGTGCACTCTTATTCTGCAGTTAATCTAGCCAAGCTGTGTAGCAAACAACATTTCACTGAATTTTCCATCAGCAACGATGCCTCTAACAGTTGAATTTGTACAAGTTCTGTGGTCTCACTTGTAACTCCAAAGGAAGGTATCTGGGACTCCAGGGTGTTGTGAATGAAACCCATATACCCAGATGCAACTACTATTGATAGGAGTCATTTCACCTATCAGCAGAAATGGATTGCTCCTTTGAAGTCCATTTTCTATGTAACAGCTGAGTTCTATCCGAGATCTCTGGCCATATGAAAGATTTAGGCGTCCTATTCCAGTCCTGAATTTCCATGCCTTGCCCCATGTTGCTATATTGCCATGTGTGCTGTCCCAGAAATCTCTGTGCCCTTTCAAACCACACAGTGCCCAGTTAGTCCCTCCATGTGGTTCTCTCCATGGTGACCACCTGGTATGCCCTTTTCTCCACTGTTTATTCCTGAAAGGCTGGCAGAACACAAGGCAGAAGGCAAAACAGGACGATTCCCTGTAAAATGATGATATAGGACTGCAGTGCACTGCCTTGATAGAAAGAAAATGGAGGAATAATAAATGGGTTTGGAACAGAAGTAAATACATGATTCTCTTTAACTTGACTGAATCAATTTAACTCTTAAAATGAGAAACCCCCAGCAGGTTTCATAAGGCAAATTATTAGAGACTCAGTAGAACAAATTATGTGTTTGAGGAGTGAACTTCATGAACTCATCTCTCTGTCACGTGTACTGTGCTCAGCAAACAAAGGGAGATTTTACTGCTAAAGCTTTAATGTACACAGCAATAAGATCTCTAGGACATATTTAGAAGCTGATGGACTGAAGTGACTCCGGTGTTTTTTCTCTACCTACCTGTAATAACTCTTATTGTCATATTAAAGCACTTCATGGAAATGCAAGCCATTAACTGCACAACATTCCTGTGGAAGCTGGCAGGATTAGCTGCTCTCAATCTGGTATACGTGAAAAATTAGGTACAAAGAGTAAATGCCCCTTCCAAAGGCTCCTTTGAAATTCAGGTGCTCATAAGGAATAAGAAATTAGGAAACTAAATATGGTCTGGGCCTGAGAGTCTCTTCCAGTGCTATAAAATAAGCCTTTAGGAGGTCCAGAAACCAATTTGAGGAATCTTAAGAGCTGTGTTCTTAACCAAAATCTTTCCTTTTCTAAAGAAACCCATACCTCTGAGGATTTCTTAGTAATTGCTCTTCTCCTTTTATAGTTTCTAACTCATATCATACATTTCTCTTACAGTATTTCCCACTTTCTATCCTGCAGGAATGGAAATAGAGATAAAATAGCTTATGTTTCTGCTGTGATGAGGGAGAAGGCTGTTGGAAGATTTCCTGCCTATCACCTGTGTGAGGAGTCCTCCCAGCTTTGAAAACCACGGGCTAAGATTTTAAAAAGTCACAAAATCTTTAGTCACAAGGTGAGGCTTGCCAGAAGCATTTCACGCAGCTCTCACCACAAGGATTTTAACTGTTCACCAGAGAGAAACACCAGAAAAGTCTGTGGAGTGGTGTCAGTAACTAACTTCCCCTCTCATTCCCCTTCAGTATGACCCTCTGTATTATCATAAGCAGTGCCCTCAGATTCATGTTATAAAGCATGCAAGAAATGTATGTCTTAATCTAGCAAGAAATGTGGAGCTTAATGGCTTCATTCACCTATATATCAATCTGACACAGCTCTTCATTTAGAATTATTTAAAAGGGGGATGGAAGAATGGGAAATAACAACTGTTTCATGCTGAAGTTAATGTATCTTGTCTCTCTTGAACAAAAATAAGACTTAACTGGAATACACTTGAGAAATATTAGAGCCGTAAATGTAAACTTAAATTTCAAGATGGGCAGAGTTAAATATTAGGAAAAGGAAAGAGCAAGGAAAAAGCAACTCTTACCAGAACGTCCTAAAGATACAAAAAAACCCCTCAGAGTTTCTGGGAAAAAAATTACATCCTGGATTCAAATGTGCTTTGTTCTCATTACCTTGAAGCTTTCATTTTCCATTAGACTTCTGCAAAGTGAAAGAAGAGTTTGAATGAACCTTTTAAATCAAAGTGGTAACCTTTTACATACGCTCAGAATAGCTGTGAACACCTGCTAAATTACTGCAGACACTGCTTTATTATTGCCACTAAGAAAATCAGAGCAGTTCACTGCATACGCAAATCAATTCAGCAATTATATTAGGAAATGAAATCCTGTTGTTTTCATGAATTTCCATGCATATTAAAGCATCAATTTCATTGCTTTCTAGACATTTCCAGGAAACATAAAAAAGAGAGAACTCATGCAGGTAGCCCTCTTTCCATTGTTCTTGAAATGGATCACAGTACAACTTAGTGAGTTAAACAATAAAGGAAATAAAAGAAGTACCGGAGTGCTGCGGAAGTCCTTGCAGATCATGGCTGAGCTAGCAGCCTTTGTATGCACATCTTAGTTTGTGATTTACTTCCCCACTGTACATGGCTAAATCTCTTTTAGATGACCAAGTTTTTTCTGTGGTGACCTTAAGTGCACATGCTGTCTCTGTGCTCACTGCCTGACAAATCCCCATGGCTTACCAGGGTACAAGGGGCTGTAGCAGTCAGGACCCTGTCAGCACCCAGCAGCTCTGCTGACCACTGCCACTGCTGTTGCTAGTGACTGGATGAAACCTGCCACAGGGTCTCCACACACACACGAAGACAGCACTGTGTGGTGCAGGACTGCTCATGTGTGGACTCGTGAGATACAGAATGAAATTGGTGTCTGTCCTGCCCTTCCCTAGATGTGCTATTCCTCACAGATTGTTACCATCTGTAGATTTAATAAGTATATTTTCCTTCATCTTTCAGGCCATTAGTCAAAATATTAGAAAGTACCAGATCCAGAACAAGATAGGCCACTTCTGCCCTGTATATGATACTGTAACACTGAGGATTAGTCTGTAAATAGAGTTTTGTACCTATGCCACAGACGTTTCTTCCAAGCCATGGCTCTCTAGACTCCTTCTGAGAAGGATCTCCATCTGAGATGCTTGCCTCAGTCTACAGGAGCTGTATATTCAAAGTCACAGGACACAGGATTTACTTGCCTTACGTTGCTATGTCAATACATGTGTCCTACCTGTGTCCTATCCCTCAATGTAGTTTACAAGCCCTGCCAAAATGCAAGCCTGACCTTCTGTCCTCTTCCATGGATTTCGCGTATTTCCTGAAATTCCAGAGTGGATTTTTTTGTATTACTGAATTTTTTGCTATTTAATGCCTATTCAGTATGGGCCTTGGAAACTCCTGCTTTTCTAACTCCATATGCAGTGGAGGTCTGTATTTCCGTACAGCTGCGTGTACATTAAAATTAATCCATGGTGCAAGGACATGTGCAGGGCTCATCCAGATCCCATCTATCTTTGTTTTCCAACCCTCTCCTCCTTGCACCTGTATTTTAAGGAAAAAGTAGCCCTGACAAACAGGGCAGAAGAGTGTTAAAATGAATTCTACCAGTACCTCTACCTGGAAAATCAGAGAACTAGGATTCTATGGGACTTCTTGAGTCTAGATGCAATCTCTGAGTATATACCATGGATTAAACCCTGTTGTGCCAATTCTGCACAAACACACGATAAAAATACAGTCTCTTCCACAGCTTTGTCTAAAGTCTTCCATTAATGTATTTTGTAAAACACTAGTAAGAGAGAAGTCCTTATGTCTATAGCCTGCTTTTCGTGCTGCAATTAATTCACAGCTTTTGCTTCAATGTTTTTTTGTGCTATTGGCTTCTTTTTCAGCTCAGAGCTTGTAACTTGAGTCCTACTGCCAAACATTTTTTTCCTTCTAAAAGCACATCATCTGTAAGACAACTGACAGACATCCCTCAGGATGAATACTGCCACAAGCGGTCTGATCTGTTCCAAACCTTTTCCTGCAAGTCATTTATTTCAGATATTTCCTTTTCATCTCTTATAAAGCAGAGGCAGTCTGCATTTAAGGGTCAACCAAAATAATATTAAATTGGGTTTTTCAGCATTTATTGATGTGTAATGTAGCAGACAAATTACTCCAATAGTCTCTTCTGGAAGTGAATGCCCTTGAAATACTTATGCAGATGCCCATAAGGATCCTAAAAACAAGTGAACAGTGATGCTGCAAGGACATCCTGGTACAGTCATGGAAAGGAGGGCACTGAAGAGATAAAAACAAGAATGAAAAGGGAATTAAACCTCAGCTTGAGTGATGAGAGTTTCTCTACTAATCAGAATAAATACTGAGCTAGTTGACAGAGACCTGTTTGGTTTGGGTTTTGTTCTCGTTGCTGTTGCTTGTTTGTTTGGTCTTTTTTTCCTGAAATATTTGTGAATTGAAACTTCTTTGCCTTGGAAGGAGATGGAAGGTGAAGGAGATGGCATGGAAGGAGATTAGGTGCAGCCTCTACAAGGAAGGTTCCAGAGTCTGGGCTTGGTTCCCCAGTCAGATGGACAAGCCTGGACACACTGAGACCCACTGTGAGAGATCTCCAAGGTAGCAAGGAATGATCCAGCTCTGTAGCTGGAAGCTGTAGGCACCCATTCCATAGGTGGCACAGAAGTCCTCATGCTGTGCTGCACCTGGGAGCTGAACTAGGACGCATGGGGTGTGCAGGTATGTCCATGTAAACCATCCTGGTTGTAGCTGTTAACTGCACAACCAGGACTTTGCCTCAAGCTGAGACAGGGACATCACACAGAAGTTAGAAAGCCTGTGTTCAAGGACTCTCCATTTATCTCAATTATTCTACCATTTATCTCAATTATTCTACCATATCTACTGTAAGTTTCAAAGACAGTTTCATGCACTCAGACCCAAGAGAAGACTAACCACAGCCTGAAATTTCTAATGCTTGTAAGAGTTCTGGGACGTCCCTGAACCCATGCCCAGCTTTCTGACATCTTTGTGGTACTATTTCTGACAACATTATGGTACTATATTCATTTTTCTCACTAAAAAAAAAGCATATTTGTTTTGTTCTGAGAAAACAGATGACATATTGAGAGGCAATTAGCAGATCTGTGCTTTCCAGACAACTTGCTTTCATTTTAGATATATGGAAAAAAAGGCAATCAAAAATGAAAAGTTTCTCTCTTGCCTGTCATATACGGCCAATCTGAGATAAAACCCCCAAGCCAACTGCCTTGTGGAAGAATGGCACAAAACTGCCTGAAGATCTAAGTTGTTAACACGTGCGAATGTATATTGCATTAAACTCTCCAGCTACAGAGAAAGCATACAGCAGAGCAAAGTCCCACACCTGAGTTATTAGTTTGATATTTGACACAAAAGGAGTTACACTTCTATA
>VZRQ01004201.1:75018-85994 GCA_013397975.1 Machaerirhynchus nigripectus | reverse complement strand
TTTTTATCCCAAGTTTGGGGGTTCTTCCCATCCCTGCTCCTGCTGTGAGTTACCCCGAGTGTCCCAGCAGCACCAAAAACTGGGACACAACCCCCTGGAGCGAGGTTTGAGTGAGGAATGATCCCAAAATCCTCATCCATCCCTGTGTTTAGGCCCTCAGCTCCCAATCCCGCCCCATCCCTCCTCCAGCCAGGCAGGGAGCATCCCTGAGCACCCCAGATCCGACTTCCGGGGGATTATTCCCCGAAAGTCGGAGTTTAGGAGTCCCCAAATCCCACAATCCCAGCTCCATCCAGGGATTTGGGAGCACCATCCAGGGATTTGGGAGCACCATCCCGGGTCACCAGGCCCTGCGTTCTCCCTGCCAGCAGCGGGATCCGGCTGAGCTTCCCCCGCTCCCTTCGGGAAGCCGCCGCATCCCAAAATTCGCTGCCAAGCAGCGAAGCGCGGGAGGGGCTCCGGCCAAAAAATCCCGGGATGAGCCCGGCTGGAGCGGGGCTGAGGGAGCTTTCCAAAGGGAGCAGGGAAAAGGGGTGGAAATCGAGGAAAAGGGGGTGGAAATCAAGGAAACGGGGTGGAAATCATGGAAAAGGGGTGGAAATCAAGGAAACGGGGTGGAAATCATGGAAAAGGGGTTGGAAATCATGGAAAAGGGGTGGAAATCAAGAGGAAGGGGTGGAAATCATGGAAAAGGGGTTGGAAATCAAGGAAAAGGGGTTGGAAGTCATGGAAGAGATCCAGGACCCCGCTCTCCCTCCCACCAAGAATCCCCCCGAGGAGTCGGGAATGTTTCCCACCCGGAGCCCGAACATTCCCTCTGCGCTGGGGGTTTCACACCGGGAACATTCCGGTGGAAATTCCCTTTTTTTCTCCCCTTTGGAGCCCACCTTGGGGGTGCCGGGAGAGCCGAATTCCTGGGATTATCCCGGGGCGGGGGAGTTGGGCTCTCCGGGAGCTGCCAGGGACAGCAAGGACGCGAGGGAGACTCCCGGGACTTTGGGATATTCCCTCTGGATGCCGCTGGAGCTGGGGGAGGAGCGGCGGAGCCAGCGCGGGAGGATCCTCCCGGTTTTTCCCGGTTCTGTTCCCACCGAGGGCTTTTCCCAGCGCTGATTCCAGGATTTCCAAGAGGCAGCAGCCACGCGCGATCTCCCCGGGAATTCTCCTCATGCAGAGGTTTTTTGGGACAGCCAGATTTCCTAAAAAAAAAAACCTTTCACACGACCCCTCCAGCCCTGGAGCTTCCAGAGGGATATTCCCAGATTTTCCAGCACGGTTTGGGATTCCATGGAACAGTTGGAGTCTCCCAGAACTCGCGAGGGTGGAGCGGGATCTCCAAAGAGAGGAAAGGGAAAGGGATCCGGTCTGGGAATGGGATCCTGTGCTGGGAATGGGACCTAATCTGGGAATTTTATTTTATTTCATTTCATTTCATTTTATTTCATTTCATTTCATTTTTACCGAGGCAAAAAGAAACCCAAACACAAAGCAAATTAAGAACTGCAAAAGTTCCTCATGCTCCCTAAAATCCCTAAAATCCCTAAAATCCCTCAGTGTGTTTGTGGTGGAGCGAGTAGCAGAACTGGGGCACTAAAATCAGGGATTCGGGGTCACAGACTGGGCTAAAATCAGGCATTTTGGGTCACACGGGGCTAAAATCAGGGAATTGGGGTCACAGACTGGGCTAAAATCAGGGATTCGGGNAAATCAGGGATTCGGGGTCACAGACTGGGCTAAAATCAGGGAATTGGGGTCACAGACTGGGCTAAAATCAGGGATTCGGGGTCACAGATGGGGTTAAAATCAGGGATTTTGGGTCACAGGCTGGGCTAAAATCAGGGATTCGGGGTCACAGATGGGGCTAAAATCGGGGATTTGGGGTCACAGGCTGGGCTAAAATCAGGGCCAGATGGTCACACCAGGCTAAAATCAGGGATTCGGGGTCACAGACTGGGCTAAAATCAGGATTTGAGCTCGGAATCGCAGCACAACTTCCAAAGGCAAACCCGGAAGGGATTTTGGGGATGGGGAAGGGGATGTCGGGATTTTCCCAGTGGGTCCAGCAGCACCAGTCGGGGAACGGGAGCCGTTCCCACCTGCGGGAATCCCTTCCCAAGGAATGAAATCCCTTTTCTTTCCCGGCGGTTCCGTCCCTCCGCGGCGGAGCGCGGCGGGATCGGCCGCGAGGGCGCGGCCGGAACATTTTTCCCTCCCTGGCTGCTCCAAGATAAACAGGGAGAGGGAAAAGCGGGATGTTTGTGGTCGCGCCCGCTGCCCCTGAAAGGAGAGCCCGGATCCCGGATTTATCCAACCGCAGCTCCCGGGGCTTGGGATTCCTCCCGGGATTCGTGGCTGCTCCGTCCCTGGAAGGGGAGGATGAGGCTGGGAGCTGCTGA
The DNA here is from genome assembly GCA_013397975.1 of Machaerirhynchus nigripectus. Taxonomy (NCBI): domain Eukaryota; kingdom Metazoa; phylum Chordata; class Aves; order Passeriformes; family Dicruridae; genus Machaerirhynchus; species Machaerirhynchus nigripectus. The sequence goes on along the minus strand of VZRQ01004201.1, from coordinate 83,598 downwards.
GGGGTCCGGGATGAGCAAATCCCGTTAAAAACTCGTCCCGAGGGATAGAGGAAGGTGGTCCTGGAAGTGGCCCTGGAGAGTTCCTCCCCTTCCTGGGAAAAGGGATTCTGTGCTGGGAATGGGATCCTGTGCTGGGAAAGGGATCCAGCCCTGGGAATGGGATCCTGTTATGGGAATGGGATCCTGTCCTGGGAGNGCTGGGAAAGGGATCCTGTCCTGGGAGAGGGAACGTGTTCAGGGAATGGGATCCTGTGCTGGGAAAGGGATCCAGCCCTGGGAATGGGATCCTGTTCTGGGAATGGGATCCTGTCCTGGGAGAGGGAACCTGTTCGGGGAATGGGATCCTGTGCTGGGAATGGGATTCATTCGTGGGAATGGGCTCCTGTCCTGGAAAAGGGGATCCTGTCTGGGAAAAGGGGACACTGTCCTGGGAATGGGATCCAGCCCTGGGAAAGGCATCCTGTCTGGGAATGGGATCCTGTCCCGGGAAAGGGATCCTGTCCTGCAGAGCCCGTGGTGCTGAAGGGGTAAAACCAGGGATCTTCCATTCCCAGATTCCAGGATTTTTCCTTCCACCCCTCAGGCTCCGAGTTCTTCCAGCCATTATTTCATTTTCCCCCCTGTCCTCCGTGTCCTGTTTCCCTCCAGACCCCCAGGACTGGGAATTCCGCCCCACGGAGACCTTCCCTGCAGGGAATCCCGCGGCTCCCAGGAGCTGCTGAGGACTCTGGGATGGATAAATCCCATAAAAAACCCCTTTCCCAGGAGACTGACGCAAGGATTCGTCCCGGTTCCAAAGGAGAATCCGATGCCGCTCCCAGGGCACAGCAATGCCCGGCCCTCCAGCAGCTCCTCCCTCCTTCCCGGAGCCATCCCGGGAGTTTTCTGGGATTGGGAAAGCTGGGAAAGACCTCCGGGAGGTGGAATCGGTGGAGGGATGGAGGGGCTGCGGTGACGCTTTGGTTGCTCCATGTCCCCACTCGCAGGACTCATCCCGGATCCCGCGGGCGGGAATTCCCAAGTTCTGGAATTCCCGGGTCCTGGAATTCCCAGTTTCCCACTGGGAAGCCAGGGAGATGCCAGAGCCGCCCGCGATGCTCCGCACAGCTCCAGCCCCTCCATCCAGGGAAAAATCATCCCCTGCTCCCAAATTCCCAACCATCCGGGCTCGGGCACCTCTTCCCGATCCCGCATTTCCTAAAGGTAAGTGAATTATTCCCAAAACTCTCCAGCGGCTCCTAGAGGAGCGTGAGCCCGGGGAGGAGCTGCCAGGCTGGGAAATTGATGGATTTTCCTCCTCCCAGGAGGATTTTTCCCCTCCCAGAGTGGATTTTCCCTCTCCCAGCAGGATTTTCCTCCTCCCAGGAGCATTTTCCCCCTCCCAAGATGGATTTCGCTCCTCCCAGGATGGATTTTCCCCCTCCCAGGACGGATTTTCCTCCTCCCACGGGACGAGGCTGAAGGGCTCAGGCGACGCTAGACGGCACCATTCCCTCAGGGATGAGCCAGCGCCTCCCTCATTCCCGAGGAAAAACACAAAAAGGACCCCCCCAAAAAAATTAAAAATCGGGATATTTTTATTTCCTCGAGCTCCAGTGACACAACTGTAGCAGCACTTCCCACCTGGATCCTGCGCTGGGAAACAGTGAAAAAAAACCACTTTNTTAAGAACTGCAAAAGTTCCTCATCCTCCCTTAAATCCCTAAAATCCTTCCCTGTGTTTGTGGCAGAGCGAGCAGCAGAACAGGGCCACTAAAAATCGGGAATTTTGGGTCACGCCGGGGCTAAAATCAGGGATTCGGGGTCACAGACCGCGCTAAAATCAGGGATTTGAGCTCGGAATCGCAGCACAACTTCCAAAGGCAAACCCGGAAGGGATTTTGGGGATGGGGAAGGGGGTTTGGGAAGGGATTTTCCCTGCGGGTCCAGCAGCTCCAGTCGGAAAACGGGAACTGTTCCCGCTGCGGCTGAGACCTTTGGTTCTGTTGGGCATCCGAGGGTGATCCAAGTGCTCCTCGCCCATTCCCAGCCTGAGGAAAAGCGAATTCCCAACAAAACCTGGCCGCTCCTTTCTGTTCCCACCCCTCAGGATGCCCAAACGCCCTCTCCCAGCCGCCCCTATCCTGGAATTTTGGGTGTCCCCACTCCCAGGTCACTCCGAGGAGGAGCTGAGCTGCTCCCGAGGCAGAAATATCCAAGGAGCATCCCGAGGAAAAGCGGGAATTGCTCCGGGTTTGGCTCCGGAGGCTGCGCCAAGAGCCGGCGTTCCCCCCCCACCCCGTTATCCCACATTGAAGCGATCCCAAAATTCCATCCCCGGGGGAATTTCCAGCGCAGTTCCGGCCGTGGGAGCGACTCCCCGGCTTCTCAAGGAAAAGCTCCAAGGCTTCCCCCAGCTCTGAGACCTCCCAAAAAAACCCACAAAAAACAGGAGCTTCCAGCTGGATTTTCCCGCTTTAAGGAGCCTCCAGGTGGATTTTCCTGCTTTAAGGAGAATCCAGCTGGATTTTCCCGCTTTAAGGAGAATCCAGGTGGATTTTCCCACTTTAAGGAGAATCCAGCTGGATTTTCCCGCTTTAAGGAGAATCCAGCTGGATTTTCCTGCTTTAAGGAGCCTCCAGGTGGATTTTCCCACTTTAAGGAGAATCCAGCTGGATTTTCCCGCTTTAAGGCACAGGGAGCCTTTGGCACAGGGATTCATTCGGGTTAAGACACTACAAAAGGCATCCCAGAGCTCATCCCACACCTGAGGCACCGGGATCGCTCCCACAAGGCACACATGGCACCCCCCAAAGGGGATTCTTGGAATTCCCTGCTCCAAGAAACGCGGGGGAAGGAGGAGATGTGCTCAGGGTCACCCCAAAAACCTCGGCTGGGCGGTGGGAGAGCTCCAGGGCCACATTCCAGCCCCACAGATCCCAAGGCACATCCCGGGATGCCCAGCAGGGAGGTGACAGTGACGTTCCCAGGGAGGAGGGACGTGGATCCTGGAGCTCGGATTTGCACATCCAGGATCCCAAAAATCCCTCCTGATCTCCCAAGGGAGTCATTAAAGGATGGAATTTGCTCTGGAAGAGCCAGTCCCAAATGGGACATGGATCCTGGAACTCGGATTTGCACATCAAGGCTCCCAAAAANCTCCAAGAAACGCGGGGGAAGGAGGAGATGTGCTCAGGGTCACCCCAAAAACCTCGGCTGGGCGGTGGGAGAGCTCCAGGGCCACATTCCAGCCCCACAGATCCCAAGGCACATCCCGGGATGCCCAGCAGGGAGGTGACAGTGACGTTCCCAGGGAGGAGGGACGTGGATCCTGGAGCTCGGATTTGCACATCCAGGATCCCAAAAATCCCTCCTGATCTCCCACGGGAGTCACTAAAGGATGGAATTTGGGATCCATCCAAGGGGGACACGAATTTGCACATCCAGGATCCCAAAAATCCCTCCTGATCATCCAAGGGAGCGGCTAAAGGATGGAATTTGGTTGGGAAGAGCCATTCCCGGCCGGAGCAGGGCACGCAGGGAGGCTGCCACCCTTCCCACCCAGCAGGAAAACCAAACTCTGGGAATGAGGAGCTCCTCCAGGTTGGGTTTTCCCCCTCCAGGTGGGATTTCTGTCCCTCCTCACCGGGGAGGAGCCAAGCAGGGGCTGGGATGCGCCTCTGGATCCACACTGGGATTCTCCCAAGGATTTTGTGCTGCTGTGGAGCTGCCAGGACCTGACCCCCGGGGCTCTGCAAACAGCAGCTCCAGGACCTCCCTGCGCTCCAGGACTTCCCTTTCCTGGGATCTGAGCAGCTCCAGGCACCCCCACCGCGATCCCAGGACAGCTCCTGGAATGGGATCAGGGCTTCAGGGAGGAAAAAAAGGGGGAATAAACTCCGGGAGGATGAAGGCTGGCCAGCCTCACACCCCACCAGAAGGCACCTGCGGCACGTTTGGGTTAGAACGGGCTCAAAACGATTGGGTTAAAAATCTCCACCTTCAAGAGAGGGATTTTTGGGATGCCATCCCAAAGCCACGTCCCCGCTCCTCGTCCCCTCGAGGGGCTCCCGAGTACCTTGGCACGCAGAGGAGCACCCAGGCCCCCGCCTGGGTGGGGGAAATTTGGGATTATCAAAGCCAATCTGGCCACAAAATCGGTGATTTGGGGTCTTCCTTACACGGGAGGGAAGAACTGAGCCCTTTTTTTCTTACCCAGCTTTGCACCCAGCTGTAACAGCGATCAGCACCCCGCCCCAAAGCCTGCGTAGAAAAATAAAGGATAAACATTATCCAGCTATTTTATATTTCTATAAAAATTCACTTCTGTGCCGGGACGTTTTGTTTCTTTGCTGTAAAAAATAAAAAATCTAAAAAAAAACCAACCAAACAAACAAACAAAAACCCACAAACCCAGCTTAGGTTGGAGAACCTAAAGCTCGAGCGAGGAGTAAACTCCGTTTTCCATCTCATTTCCCACAAAAAGAGCAGTTCCCAATTGCACTGCTGCAAAATAAAGTTATTAAATATATATATATATATTAATATAAAAGTCTGTATAAACTCTTTTTTTGTCGTTGTTTGAGGAAGGGAAGGGGGGCACTCGGTGACCGGGAATCCCATGGGAATCCTTGGGGACACTCGGTGACCATGGGAATCCCATGGGAATCCTTGGGGACACTCGGTGACCAGGAATCCCATCGGAAGCCCTGGGGACACTCAGTGACCATGAGGATCCCTGGGGACACTCGGTGACCATAAGGATCCCTGGGGACACTGAGTGACCACGAGAACCCCTGGGACCACTCAGTGACCACAGGAACCCCTGGGGACACTCAGTGACCATGAGAAGCCCTGGGGACACTCGGTGACCATGGGAATTCCCTGGGGACACTCAGTGACCATGAGGATCCCTGGGGACACTCGGTGACCATAAGGATCCCTGGGGACACTGAGTGACCACGAGAACCCCTGGGACCACTCAGTGACCACAGGAACCCCTGGGGACACTCAGTGACCATGAGAAGCCCTGGGGACACTCGGTGACCATGGGAATTCCCTGGGGACACTCAGTGACCATGAGGATCCCTGGGGACACTCGGTGACCATGGGAATCTCCTGGGGACACTCAGTGACCACGGGAACCCCTGAGGACACTCAGTGACCATGGGAATCCCTGGGGACACTCAGCGACCACAAGAATCCCTGGGGACCCTGAGTGACCACGAGAACCCCTGAGGACACTCAGTGACCACGAGCACCCCTGGGGACACTCAGTGACCACGAGCACCCCTGGGGACACTCGGTGACCGAGCACCACGGGAATCCCCGGGCAGGGAGATGCGAATCCAGCAGAATTCCAGCGGGGCCGGCTGGGAGGAGGCCCGCGGAGACCCCCACTCCCTTCTCACAAGGACGTTCTCTTCTCCAGCGTGTGCTTGGTGAGGAAGTACTTGAAGAACTCGTACACGGACCAGGCGATGGCCGTGGAGGGCATCTGGTAGATGACCCGCGCTTGGACCCCCTTGAAGAAGCCGGCGACCCCTCCCAGCTGGTACACGGTGCTGAAGGCGTTGGCCATGCCCGACAGGTGCCCCCTGATGTTGAGGGAGCTCAGGGCCGTGTTCTCCTGGGTGTTGAGCAGCGTCTTGCACACGTCCAGGGGCGTGGTGGCGGCGGCGGCCACGGCTCCGGCCACGGCGCCGGCCACGACGTGGGAGCGGGGGTCGTAGTCGCGGCGGGGGTTGAGGTGCTCCTGCAGGAGCTCGTAGGTGACGAAGTGGATGGCCTGGAAGGGCACGTTCATGGTCAGCTGCGTGGTGTAGCTGCGGTAGAAGGCCCCGAAGCCCTCGGTCCTCCGCACGGCCCGCACGCAGCCCAGCACCGACGTGTAGGGCGAGTTGAACATCTGCAGCCGCTGCTTCACCACTGCCGGGGGGACAGGACGGGGACGGTGCTGAGCCGCGGGCTCGGGCCCCAGAGCCACCCCCGGGCCCAGCCCCAGCTGCCCTTCCCCAGCCAGAACCGCCCCAAAAACCGCCCCAGAGCCCAGCGCGGGGAGGGCGCAGCGCAGAGCTCGCTTCCTAACGAGCCTCCCTCCTCAGGGTCAATTAATGACCCTTTAGTTCTAATGAACTCCCCTCCTCACAGTCAATTAATGACCCTTTAATTCTAATGAACCCCCTTCCTCAGGGCTAATTAATGACCCTTTAATTCTTAATGAACTCCTCTCCTCAGGGCTAATTAATGACCCTCTAGTTCTAATGAACCCCTCAGGGTTAATTAATGACAGCTTAGCTCTCACCACGAAGCCAGACTCGTCAGGACCCCCAGTGGGGGACGCAGGACCAGGGATGAGGGCGGGAAGGTGAATCCACACCCGAGCACCACCTGGGGCTGTCACAACCCCCCCAGCCCCGCTGGCTGCAGTGACTTCCACTGATTGAAGAGGCCAATTAACTGAATTAATTTAGCCAGGGTATGATTAAGAGGACTTGACACACTGGAGGTTTCTCCTTCAGAGACTGCCGGCTCTGGGCCCACTCAGGAGCACACCCCGGAGGGGCTGGCAGGTGACAGCGTTTCCATTTCAGCCACGTTTTCCTGTTAATCCTCATTTTACTGAGGCCTCCTCATGGCACTCCCCCTTCCCGGGAATCTCACAGTCCCTCCTGAGGTGCTGGAGTCCCACCCAACAACCTGAGCTCAGCTTGGTTAGTCCAAAGCCTCAGGAAAACCGGAACCACCTCCCCGGAGGAGCGGTGAAGGGGACACCAGTAAAGGGGACACCACTAGAGGTGACACCTTCCCTGGAAAATCACAGTGCACCACGGAGATCCAGGGATAAATCCCTCCTGGCTGCTCTCCCTCTCTTCCCAGGGGACAAAGGAATGAGCCCCTGGGTTTGGAGCCCTGGGTTTTTCCCGTTCTTCCCAAGGGACAAGGAGAACAGCCAGGAGGGATTTATCCCTGGGTTCAAGCTGGGCAGGGGCACTGGAGGCGCCCTGGGTGTCCTGATGGGAGCAGGACTTCCCAGAATCCCGGGAATTACCTTCAGCAGGGTTCATGACGGCGTCGTGGAGCAGCGTGGCCACGCTCCCGGCGATGCCTGCGGGACAAGAGCAGCCTTGAGAAAACAAAACCCGGCTCAGAAGGCAGAGCTTGTCCTGGCACTGCCATCCAGGGGGATCCCATCCATGGGAATCCCATCCACAGGGGACTCCACCCGTGGGTGAATGGGGGATTCCTTCCATGGGGGATCCCATCCCTAGGGGATTCCTTCCATGGGGGGCTCCATCCATAGGGGGATCCCATCCATGGGGGCTCCATCCATAGGGGAATCCCATCCATGGGGGCTCCATCCATAGGGGAATACCTTCCATGGTGGACTCCATCCATAGGGGAATCCCATCCATGGGGGATTCCTTCCATGGGGGCTCCATCCATAGGGAATCCATCCATGAGGGAATCCATCTATGGGGATCCCATCCATGGGGATTCCATCCTGGCATGATCCCATCCATGGGGGCTCCATCCACACTCAGGGAGCACCCAGGTCCCACAGCAAAGATTCCCAGGGCAGGAAACCCGTCCTGAGAGAAATCCACTCCCAGCCCCCACCTTGGCTCTTCCCACCAACAATTCCCAAGGTTTTGTCCGTCCCAGACACCGCCAGCGTCTGAGCGAGCCGTGAGCAATGCTCACCATCCCCTCATTAGGCACATCCCTAATTAGGGATTTTCATCCCTTTACTCAGCCTGCTTTCCAACGCTCCTTGCCCGGGTCCTGCCAAATCCCGCCAGCCCTGACCCATCCCGCGCTCGGCTCCGGGACGAGGCTCTCCAGCCACACCTTCCCTTTGATCTTGGCTCCCACCTCCAATTCCCTCCTGCCCAAATGACTTTTGGTCATTCCTCACCCAAGCCACGGCTCCGGTTTTCCTGCTGGCACCTGTAGCTACTTGAAAGGCAAACTCGGGAATGCGCTCCCAGCACAGAGCAGCGAGGAGAAGGGATTTTATTCCCTTCGCTGAGTTCAGTGACCCCATGGAAGATTCCTACCAACACTTCCCAGCAAAATCATGGAAATCTCCCCTTTGGTAAAGCCCTGGCTGCTCAATCCCAGGGTTTCTCCTGCTATGGGTTAGTCCAAAGCCTCAGGAAAACCAGGAGCACTTCCCCAAGGAGTTTCAGAGTGAAATACTCCAGAAGCACTTCCCCAAGGAGTTTCAGAGTGGAACATTCCAGAAGCACTTCCCCAGGGAGTTTCAGGGTGAAAAATTCCTGCTAAAAATTAAAGCACTCCGTGCTCCCAGGGACACCTGAACTTCAAACCTCCAGAGGCCGAGGTGATGCCTTCAACATAAGGTCACACTTTAGGTGGTACCTCCAAAGCTGGGATTGGATGATCCTGAGGGTCCTTCCCAACTTTAAGGATTCCGGGATAATACAGGAACAGCACAGCTGCACCTGGACACCTTTTGCCCACCAAACTGATGATTTGTGCCAGAATGATTTGAGATTAAACAGGAATTTAGACTGGGAGGGACCCCAGGCTGAGTGAGAAGGGGCAGGTTGATAACCACAAACAAGATTTTTTTTT
>VZRQ01004201.1:48905-65545 GCA_013397975.1 Machaerirhynchus nigripectus | reverse complement strand
CATGCAAGGATGGGCCCCCTCATGAAAGGAGGGGCACCCTCATGCAAGGGTGCCCCCCCCCCCGAAACCTCCCCCGGTGCAGCAGGGAGGAAGGTGGAATCAGACCTGGAGTTGGAGATTCCGTGGGCAAAGGGGCTGTTTTCCCCGCAGGGTCCCCCAAAGCAGCCCCAAATTGTCCCCAAAGCAGCCCCAAATTGTCCCCAAAGCACAAAGGGGCCGGGCTCGCGGGGAGCTGCTTAGAGCGGGGTTTATTTGGGGTTGGTTTTTGGGGGGGTATCTCTGTGCACAGGAGGAGGTGCCGCAGCCTCTCCCCTGCCTGGGCTTTGCCTCATTGTGGGGGGAAAAACCTCGTGGAACAGCTCAGGAAAACTTCCTGCCCTTCCCAAAAGAAGGGATCCACAGCGTCCACATCCCTCCCTGCAGATCCCTCTTCCCTCATATTTTACGTGATTTCCTTGTTCCACCACGAAACCAACCCAAACCGGGTGAATTTGGTGCTCTCCAGGAGAAGGAGGCAAAGTCTTTGTGGCCCAGGGAGCAGCCCCGACTTTATTTCATTCCTCTCCGAAGGATTATTTGGAATTCGACCTTGCAGGGAAGGAGGTGTTGCATGAACTCGAATCAAGGTTAACCACTCCCATGGTACTGCAGGGCAACTTATTGCTGCGTGGGCCTTGGGAAGGAGGAAAACCATCCTCAGAGCCTGGAAAAAGCAGGAAAATGAAGTGTTGGGTTCGGAAATGAATACGCGGGAGGTGAGAAAATGCAGGTGTGGTCACATCCTGGGTACGCAGAGAGGTGCTGGGGCCAGCACGTGCTGTCCTCCTGCACTCGGAAAAACACTTTTCCAGGAGGTGGGAGAGCTGCAGGTGACACCCAGCTGCTGTCCCGGGGTGTCCCAGCCATGCCACCATTCCCGAGAAACCGGGAAACCCCGACCTGTGGAAAGCTGAGGGTATAAAACCCTTCAGCAGCACAAAATTTAACCCAAGGAATTGCTGAAATCTCCCCTTTCTTCCCCCTTCTTGCCCTCTGGAAGAAGCCACGGGATTATCACGCCTCCATTTCCTTGGAAGGAGACCAAAGCTGTGCTGCTGCCAGGGTTTGTCACTGTGTTTTCCAGATCAAGTGACGTTTTGGAGCCGGAAAGCCACATCCACACCCGGAATTCCAGCAGAGAGCGACGATCCCCAGGCACAAACCGGGCACGGGAGCTTCCCTTTCTGTGATCCAAGGAGGTGAAACTGGCAGGGAGGCATTTCCCGGGATTGCTCCACAGGGTTTAGCAAGGTTTTCTTCCCCCTGAGCAAGAACTGATGGCGTTTTAATGGCAGGGCTGGGAAGGGGAATTACTGTCACCTTAACGAGCCCTTTCTCCTGCAGTCGCAGGTCTTGCTCCCTGATAATGACCTGGATCAGGCTGGAATTCTGCTTCCAGGTTATATTTTAACCCTGGAGCAGTGCCGTGAGGAATCCTTCCTGCTCCTGGAGCTCAGGGGCTCAGCCTGAGGGGTTTCCCTGCTTCCCTGGGGACGGAATTATCCGTGACTTGTGCCAGGGAAACGGGGCAGAGAGGCTGTGGTTTGGCTCGTCACGTGTGCCACAGCAGGAAGAGGAGCAGCCTGTGTCCCTGGGATGGATTTCTGCCATCCCTGCCTGGCAAAAAGGAGTCATCCCTGGAAAAGGGAGCTCAGCTTCCCTGAAAAAGCTCCCTTCGAGACCAGGCTCGTGCAGGGATTCCCTCGCTCTTCCCTTCCCGCCCACTGCTCCCTGCATCCCCATCTCGGGGCTCTCCGGGGTCAGGGCATCCCTCGGGTGCTCCACGGGCCCCGAATTCCATCGGAGCAGGGAAACAGGGAAGGGCAAAGCTCCTTGTGCTGCTAAAACCACGTCTGGGCTGCAGCAGCCTCAGCCTGGGGGTGCCCAGGGCCAGGTTGGATGGGCTTGGAGTGACCTGGGACAGCGGGAGGTGTCCGTGCCCGTGGCAGGGGTGGCACTGGATGTGATTTAAGGTCCCTTCCGACCCAAACCGTTCCAGGATTCCATTTTCCCATCCCTCTGCTGGTGCTGCAGGAAAAGCCCTGGACACTGGGAATCTGCTGGGCAGGAGGGCCTGGAGTGCCAGGACACAGGGAATGGCTTCCCACTGCCGCAGGGCAGGGTTAGGTGGGATGCTGGGAAGGAATTCCTGGCTGTGAGCTTGGGGAGGGGCTGGGATGGAATTCCCAGAGCAGCTGTGGCTGCCCCTGGATCCCTGGAAGTGCCCAAGGCCAGGTTGGAGCAGCCTGGGACAGAGGGAGGGGTCCCTGCCCGTGGCACTTGGTGGGATTTAAGGTCCTTCCAACCCAAACCAACCCACGAATCCACAACTTTATGATTTACACCCCAGCAAGGCGCAGCAGAATCCCCGAAGTGCACCCCCACGTTCCCTCTGTGCCGGCAGCCAGACAAATCCAGGAATCAGAGCCACAGCCCCACGGCTGATCCAGCTCCTCCCTCCCGGCGCTCTGCCCCCCGGGGCAGCCGTGGGACGGCGGGAACGGAGCCCGGTGCCAGGAATGTCAGGGAAAAAAGAGAAATACCCAGGCAGCGAAACGCTCCCGGTGGGCTGGGCCCCTCCCAGGGCAGGTGCCACAGCCCCTGCAGCACCTCCCTGCCACCCCCGGCTGATAAGGAGGACCTGGGGCTCCTTATCAAGCCTCTCACTGAGCAGGAGGTGCCAGCCCTGGTGGCTGCACCCCGGCTGATAAGGCAGGAGTGTCCATCTGCGAGGTGGGCACCCAATTCGGGGCTAATCTCGGGGATCCAGGGGGGGTGTATTTATATTTTTTTTTGCTTTGCAAATCTCCAAGGCCTCTAACAGCTGAGCACCACCTGGCTCGGGGGGTTTATCCTCCCCACCACCGGCTCGGGGCTGCCCTGGCAGCTGCCAAAGCCACGGAGCAGCAAATCCAGGGTTATTTCGTTTTAATTGGCACCTTCAGCATCAGATAATTGTGGTCTTCCTCCCTGGGGTGGAATTCCCAGGGGGGCTCTGGCTGCCCCATCCCTGGAGGTGTCCAAGGCCAGGTTGGAGCCGCCTGGGACAGTGGGAGGTCGCCCATGGATGTTTTTAAGGCCTCTCCCAACCCAAACCATTCCATGGCGATGTGGAAAAGGCCCCAGTTTCTGGCATCTTATGAAGCATTTAGAAAAGGGATCAGAGCAAATAGAAGCGGTTGATTCATTTTTAATCTTAATCAGCTGGAATTTTATGTCCCTGCAGCTTTTTTTTTTCACGAGTTTGGGTGCCAGATCCTTGTAGGAAAGTGTTTTCATGTGGGAACCAATTCCCCGTCCCACAGGACACGGATCAGCCCCTTCCCAGCGCATTCCGGCCCCGTTTTTCCTCCCGCAAAAACGCCCAAAACACAAATTTAACAGCGAGTCTGGACCTCTTTCCCAGCCCCATCCTGAGATCCAAGGCAGCGTTAGCCTCAGGAGATCCCTGGAAAAGGGTCCAGCCTGGGTTTTCCTGCCCATCTGCATCCCGGGAATGGCAGAGGTGGAAACCTGGGGTGTCCCAGTTTTGTTTTATATTTTCAAACTCCGGGAATATAAACAAACCACACTGTTTTGTCTTCGGGCTTGTCTGACCCACTTTGGGGAGCAGCAGCCCCTCCCAAGGCGCTGGTGTTGGGATTGGGGCTGGAAAAATCAAGGAAAACGGGAATTCCCGCTCTGCTTCCAGCTCAGAGCAGGGATTAATGCTCTTTTTTTTTGCCCCAAAAAAGTGTTGGAGCCCATCAGAGGGAAACAGTTGGGCCGAGGCCGTGCAGGCAGAGCAGGATCATTCCCAGCTTTCACCGCATTCCCTGAACTTTCTCCTTCTTGCCTGAGTCACCGAGGGATTGGTCCCGCAGCCAGGGTTTTGTGTAACACCAGCACAGGGCGAGCTGATGCCGGGGAGAGCCACCAGCAAAGAAAACCAGGGAGAATCCAGCCCTGATGATTCTCCAGGGGGGTTATTCCAGCCCCAAACCATCCCAAAAAGGGGAAAAGACAGCCGTGGAACTGCACCAAAACCGGGCTGGGAGCTGCAGCCCCCGAGCTCCGCGGGAAAGGTGTGGACTCCAGGAATTTGGCCGCTGGGTTTTCTGTGAGCGCTCACATAACCTGACCTAATTCCCGCTTCCCGGGCGGGCTGCGCGGCGCGGGGAGGGGCCGCGCCCGCCGCGTGTAATTAAAGCTGCTTTGGGATTAAAAGCCGATCCGGTGCACCAAAGTTTGCTGGTTTGTTTTGGTTTGGTTTTTTTTTTTTTTTTCCCTCCCCAACTCGCCTTTCTGGTTTGGAGCCCCGGGGAAACAATGGGAGGGAGCAGCTGGAGGTGGTTTCAGGAGGGACTGGTGGCACTGGGCAGAGGAGCCCACAGGGGCTGGGGCTGGAGCTCCTGTTCTGGTTCTGGCTTTGTTTCCAGCACTCGGGAAAATCAGAGCTGGAAAGGAGGGGGAGTTTCCTGGCTTGGGATTCAGGGAATGGGGAGGAGACAGGAGAGAGGGGAGAGGGTGAGGGGAAAGGGGAGAGGGGAGAGGAGAGGGAATCTGGGGAGATCTCAGAGCAGTTCCCCAGGGCCTAAAGGGGCTCCAGGAGAGCTGGAGAGGGACTGGGGACAAGGGATGGAGGGACAGGACACAGGGAATGGCTTCCCACTGCCAGAAGGCAGGGATGGATGGGATAGTGGGAAGGAATTCCTGGCTGTGAGGGTGGGGAGGGGCTGGGATGGAATTCCCAGAGAAGCCGTGGCTGCCCCTGGATCCCTGGAAGTGCCCAAGGCCGGGCTGGACAGGGCTTGGAGCACCCTGGGGTAGCGGAAAGTGTCGGGATTGGAGCTGGATGAGCTTTAAGGTCCTTCCCACCCAAACCATTCCAGGATTCTGTGATCCTGCTCTGCCCTGACCCCTTGCACGGCCTCGGTGCCATGGGTTAATTCTGATGGGCAAATAAACGGGATTAAAAATGCGATTAAAAGATGGTGAGGGAAAAAGGTGGGAATGAGGACTCAGATGGAGTCTGAGCCTTCTGCCACACCACAAGCCGAGAAAAAAATCCCCTTTTTTCACCCCAAATCTAGCGCAGCTTCGGGAGCTCGGGCCGCTCCTCCAGCTTTGAAATGGGAACGGGAACCTTTGAACGAATAAACCCAGGAATGCCGGGAGGAAAATCCCGCTGGGAGACCCTTCCAGCCGCGTCCCCTCCTTCTCCACACCCCGCGGGCGGCCCCGGGCTGCTCCCCGCCATCAGCAGCGCCAGCCCCGGTTGCTCCCTATCGCCGCTTCCCGGTCCCGCCGATATCCCGGAGGGTGCGGCCGTCCCGAGATAGGGACCCCCGTCCCCCTCCCACACCTCGCTGGGGCACAGCAGCGACCTGTCCCTGTCCCAGAGGTGATTTCTCCTTGGAAAAGCCCAATTCCCGAGCGCTGCTCCAGCTCCTTCTCCCGGGGTCGCTCCACCCCGCCGATCCCCAGCCCGGCTTGGTGCCACGTTCTCCCGAGTCGCACAGAGCGGGATCTGATGCTTGGAAAACCCTTCGTGCCGCGCTCCTCGGAGCACCCCGGCCGCGATTCCGGCGGGATGGTTTAGTGCCAGGGAACGGGATCGTTCCCAACATCCCGCATTCCCCCCGTCCCTGGGAGCGCAGGGAGCTGGGAATGATGCGCGCTCACCAAACCCCGCAGCCGCCGTCCTCTGCCAGCCCCGCTCCAGCAGCAGCTCCTCTCCGGTTTTCCCTGGTTTCCAACATTTCTGATCCCCACCCCGGCCCCGAGCAGCCCCGGGGCAGAAATCGCAGGAGACACAGAAACCTTTCCCATCCTTTCCCTTTTCCCTTTCTTTCCCCTTTTCTTATTCCTTTTCCCTTTCTTTTTTCTTTTCACCTTTCCTTATTCCTTTCCTTTTTCCTTTCCCTTTTCCTCATTCCTTCCCTTTTTCCTTTCCTCATTCCTTCCTTTTTTCCTTTCCTCATTCCTTCCCTTTTTCCTTTCCTTATTCCTTTTCTTTTTCCTTATTCCTTTTCCCTTTCCTTTCTCTTTTCACCTTTCCTCATTCCTTCTTTTTCCTTTCCTCATTCCTTCTTTTTCCTTTCCTCATTCCTTCCCTTTTTCCTTTCCTTATTCCTTTTTTCCTTATTCCTTTTCCCTTTCCTTTCTCTTTTCACCTTTCCTTTCCCTTATTCCTTCCCTTTTCCCTTTCCCTTTTCCTTTCCCCTTCCTTTATTCCTTATTCCTTCCCTTTTTCCTTTCCCTTCCCTCACTCGTCCCTTGGGATAATTTCCCACCCCAAATCCCCTCCTCTCCTGCCCACAACCCACACCCAGCCCAGCTGTCCTTGCAGATCCATGAGGTTATTCCCGTTATTTTCACCTTCTCCTCGCCGGGATGAACTTCTCCGGGAATCTTGGAGCGGGCACAGGCGGTGCTGCCGCTCAGTGGCAGCACACAGGAGGGATCCCGTTTTCCCCATGGATTTCCCGCCCCTTCCAGGCATGGAAAGGCTCTTTCCTTGAGCTTTTTAAAAATCAGATTAATTAATTTATTCTTTATATCGTAAATATTTAGATATTTATTACAGGTGCTGCGACACCACTGGATAGTTGTAATGATATATTTCAAAATATTGGCGTACTCACAGCTATAAATTGAATTTCTTCCGAAATTTTGACGTATTTAGAGCTATAAATTGAATCTATTTCAAAATATCGACACGTGGCTATAAATTCAATAGATATTCCAAATTTTTGATGTATTTGTCGGTATAAATTGAACGTATAACAAAATATTGACCTGTTTATAGCTATGAATTGAATACGTTCCAAACTACTGACATATTTGTAGCTTTGAATTTTATATATTTCGAAATATTGACACATTTATAGCTACAAATTGAATATATTTCAAAATATTGACACATTTAAAGCTATAAATTGAATATATTCCAAACTATTGACATATTTATAGCTACAGATGTTATCTATTTCTACATTCGGGCCTATTTATAGCCATAGTTCCCTATTCCTGCGGTTAAACGCTGTTTTTGGAGCGATTTTGGGCCGGTTTTACCGGCAGCGCACCTGGAGCCCTGGCCACGCCCACCTCGGCGTGGCCACGCCCCTTATAACGCCCCTTCCGCGAGGCCACGCCCCCGGGGAATCCCTTCCCGACCCCGCCGTGACGTCAGCGCGCTGTGCGTCACGTCCGGCGGCGCACCCGGAAGTGGCGCGGGGCCGGTTGCCATGGGGCGGCCCGGGAGGTGAAGTGAGGGGGAGGGGGAACACCGGGATGGGAATGGGAATGGGAATGGGAATGGGAATGGGATCCCGGGACACGCCCCGGCCCCCGGGGGGCTGCGGGCTTTGGGGGGAGCCGGGCCGGGCCCTGCGGGGTGCTGGCGGCCGTGGGGACGGGCGGGGGGCCTGGACCGGCGCGTTCCGCTCCGCGTCCCCTCCCCGTGCCTGCCTCCATCCCGTTCCCTGCCCCGTTCCCGGGCTGCTGCCGGAGCAGAGGCGCTCTGGCGGCTGCACAGCGCCTTCGTGGCACCTGGGGCGGGACCTTCCCTCGGGATGGAGGGAGGGCCAGCGCCGGGCTGTGTCCGTGTGGTGCCGTTCCGGCTTTTCCTTGTTTCTTTGGGAATATCCCTGACGCTTTGTCGCGTCGGGGGGTCGGGGCTGGCGGTGCGGGTGAGGGGTCACAGAATCCCGGGATGCGTTGGGTTGGGAGGGACCTTAAATCCCACCCAGTGCCACCCCTGCCAGGGCAGGGACGCCTCCCGCTGTCCCGGGTTATCCCAGCCTGGCCTGGGACACTTCCAGGGATCCAGCGGCATCCCCAGCTCCTCTGGGAATTCCATCCCAGTGTCTCCCCCCCATCATGAGGTGACTCAGTGCTTCCATCACCTTGGAATGCCTGCATTCCTTATCCCGGGAAGCCCAGGGCTGGACCCACGTCCAGGTGCAGCCCCGGCAGCGCTGGGGAAAGGGGAAGGATCCCACGCCGGGATCTCCCTCAGGGACATTCCCGGAGCTGAGCCGGGGCTGGTTTTCCCTCAGGAGCGGAGGAGGGATGGCTTTGGGAAGGTTGGATGCTCCCGGTCCATCCCAGGCCGCTGGCTGAGGCTCCAGCAGCAGCTGCTCCTTCTGCTGCCCCGATCCCAAAATGGGCAGGTAAGGATCCCAAAGGAACTCTGGGATTAACTGGGATGACTTTGGAGTGAAGGGCGGGGAACCTAATCCTGAATTCCAGCATGGGAATGGTGGCCTGGGTCCGCTCAGTCCGGAACAGGACCCTGGAATGGTTTGGGTGGGAAGGGGCCTTAGGGATCATCCCATTCCATGGGCAGGGACACCTCCTGCTGTCCCAGGGGGCTCCAGCCTGGCCTTGGGCACTTCCAGGGATCCAGGGGCAGCCACAGCTGCTCTGGGAATTCCATCCCAGCCCCTCCTGGGGACAGGGCGGGTGTGGGAATTCCGTCCCAGGCCCTCCCGGAGATGGGGCAGGTGCGGGAATCCCATCCCAGCCCCTCTCAGGGGTGGGGCAGTGTGGGAATCCCATCCCAGCCCCTCCCGGGGACGGATTTGTGCCGCGTGCAGAACCAAATCTGTCGCTCATTCCGCTCCTTTTCCCCCGGCTCTGGATTCCAGGATCAGCATCTCCTGCCTGCTCCCGGCCTCGTGGCACTTCAGCCTCTCTCCCGTGGGATGCCCCCGGATCCTGAACACGCCCCTGAGGCAGCTGCTGCTCCTGGGGGCGGCGGCGCTGCTGCTCTGCTCCCTGCTCCTGCTGCGCAGCAAGTACGGCCGCGCCAGGAGCTCCCACCGGTGAGGGAATGCCGCGGGAAATGGGGGGATGGGGAAGGAATTCCATGGGAAACAGGGAGATGGAGCTCTGGGGGAAAGGGGAATGTTCGTGGGTCCCTGCTCCTGCTGTGCAGCAAGTGTGGCCGGGCCCGCACCAGGAGCTCCCACAGGTGAGGGAATGCTGCGGGAAACAGGGGGATGGGGAAGGAATTCCATGGGAAACAGGGAAATGGGGAAAGAATTCCATGGAAAACAGGGAGATGGGGAAAGAATTCCATGGAAAACAGGGTGATGGGGAAAGAATTCCATGGGAAACAGGGAAATGGAGCTCTGGGAGGAAAGAATTCCATGAAAAAAAGGGAAATGGAGCTCTGGGGGGAAGGGAATTGCTCATGGGTCGCTGCTCCTGTCAAGTATGTCCAGGCCACCTGGGACAGGAGGTTGCAAAGGTTAGAGGGCATGGAATTCCATGGAAAAGGGGGAAAGAATTCCATGGGGAAAAGAGAGATGGGGAAAGAATTCCATGGGAAAAAGGGAGATGGAGCTCTGGGGGAAAGGGGAATGTTCGTGGGTCCCTGCTCCTGCTGTGCAGCAAGTACGGCCGGGCCGGTGACAGGAGCTCCCACAGGAGAGAGGGCACAGAATTCCATGGAAAAGAGGGAAATGGGGAAAGAATTCCATGGAAAAGAGGGAAATGGGGAAAGAATTCCATGGAAAAGAGGGAAATGGAGCTCTGGGGGGAAGGGAAACGCTGATGGATCCCTGCTCTGGATCCGCAGCAAGTACGGCTGGGCCTGAGACAGGAGCTCCCACAGGTGAGGGAATTCTCTGGAAAACAGGGAAATGGGGAAAGAATTCCATGGAAAATAGGGTGATGGGGAAAGAATTCCATGGGAAACAGGGAAATGGAGCTCTGGGAGGAAAGAATTCCATGAAAAAAAGGGAAATGGAGCTCTGGGGGGAAGGGAATTGCTCATGGTTCGCTGCTCCTGTCAAGTATGTCCAGGCCACCTGGGACAGGAGGTTGCAAAGGTTAGAGGGCATGGAATTCCATGGAAAAGGGGGAAAGAATTCCATGGGGAAAAGAGAGATGGGGAAAGAATTCCATGGGAAAAAGGGAGATGGAGCTCTGGGGGAAAGGGGAATGTTCGTGGGTCCCTGCTCCTGCTGTGCAGCAAGTACGGCCGGGCCGGTGACAGGAGCTCCCACAGGTGAGAGGGCACGGAAGTCCATGGAAAAGAGGGAAATGGGGAAAGAATTCCATGGAAAAGAGGGAAATGGGGAAAGAATTCCATGGAAAAGAGGGAAATGGAGCTCTGGGGGGAAGGGAAACGCTGATGGATCCCTGCTCTGGATCCGCAGCAAGTACGGCCGGGCCTGAGACAGGAGCTCCCACAGGTGAGGGAATTCTCTGGAAAACAGGGAAATGGGGAAAGAATTCCATGGAAAAGAGGGAAATGGAGCTCTGGGGGAAAGGGGAAATACTGACAGGTCTCCCTGCTCCTGCCAAGTATGTCCAGGCCACCTGGGACAGGAGCTTCCACAGGTAGGAGGGCACGGAATTCCATGGGAATTCCATGGAAAAGAGGGAAATTGAGCTCTTGGGGGGAAAGGGGGAGACAATTCCCTGGGAAAGAGGGAAATGGAGCTCTGGAGGCAAGGGAAGCACTCCCAGCTGGTGTTGGTGGTACAGGAAAAGAGGCTCTTCCCAACCAAAAACACTTCCTGCTTTTTTTGGGAAGCTTTCCTTTAATTCATCCGTAATTCCCAGCAATTTTCCTTTAATTCATCAGTAATTCCCAGTAATTTTCCTTTAATTCATCCGTAATTCCCATGTTTGTGTTTTGTGTCTCTGTAGCAGCTCCAGGGGCAAAAGTTCTCCATAATAAATAATTTTGGGAATTGCTTTCGGGATTTGCTGTGGGAATTTGATGTTTGTGGGTGGCATTTCCCTTGGAATTCTCTTGTTCAACAGGGCCAGGACACGGGGAATGGCTTCCCATTTTCAGAGGGCAGGGATAGGTGGGATATTGGGAAGGAATTCCTGGCTGGGAGGGTGGGGAGAGGCTGGGATGGAATTCCCAGACAATCCATGCTTACCCCTGGATCCCTGGAAGTGCCCAAGGCCGGGTTGGAGCAGCCTGGGACAGTGGGAGGTGTCCCTGCCCATGGGATGGGAAAAGATGGGAATGATCCTGGATATTGTGTGGCTTGATCCTTGATATCCTGGATATCAAGGCACTTCCATGTGGGAAGGGAAGGGAAAATCTGGGAAGTGGAGAGGGATTCCTCCTCAGGAACTGGAGGACGAGGAGTAACGGGATCAATCTGAAAGGGGGGAAATTTAGGTGGGATTTATGGAAGGAATTCCCAATACGAGGGTGGGGAGGTGCTGGGATGGAATTCCCAGACAATCCATGCTTACCCCTGGATCCCTGGAAGTGTCCCAGGTCAGGCTGGAGCCCCCTGGGACAGCGGGATGTGTCCCTGGGGCTGGCACTGGATGGGATTTAAATCCCTCCCCACCCAACCCATCCCAAAATCCCCTGGAATGCCATCCAACATCCAACTCCCAGCCCGACTGGAAGCCAAACAACCCCTCCAGAGCCGAATTCCTTGGAACAATTCCCATTTCCCCCCTCAGATACCTGGCCCGGGTGACGGACACGGAAGCCACGGACACCAAGAATCCCAACCTGAACTACGGGATCGTGGTGGATTGCGGGAGCAGCGGCTCCAGGGTCTTCGTGTACTGCTGGCCCCGGCACAACGGGAACCCCCGCGAGCTCCTGGACATCCGGCAGATGAGGGACAGCCACAGGAACCCCGTGGTGATGAAAATCAAGCCAGGTGCTGGGGAAAAACCAGGAAAAACAATGGGATTTCTCCACGTTTTCCTCTCCTGGCTGTGCTTCCTGCGCCCCAGAGTGGCTGGATGAGGGATGTTTCCAGTGTGGGGTTTTTTGGGATTGCTTTGCAGGGAGTTTAGTGGGGTTGAGGTCTGGAATGGGGCAGGAAGGAGAGGTTTTTCCATGGATAAGGCAGGTGCTGTCCCCAGGAGCTCCTGGATATCGAACAGATGAGGGACAGCCACAGGAACCCCGTGGTGATGAAAATCAAGCCAGGTGCTGGGGAAAAACCAGGAAAAACAATGGGATTTCTCCACGTTTTCCTCTCCTGGCTGTGCTTCCTGCGCTCCAGAGGGGCTGGATGAGGGATGTTTCCAGTGTGGGGGTTTTTGGGATTGCTTTGCAGGGAGTTTAGTGGGGTTGAGGTCTGGAATGGGGCAGGAAGGAGAGGTTTTTCCATGGATGAGGCAGGTGCTGCTCCTGTTATCATTTAAAGGAAAAAAGCATTTTTATGGATTTTTTTTTTAATAGGAATCATCACGGATTTTTGGGGGTTTGGGGATTTTCCTCTCTTTATTTAACAAAGAAATAATTGGCTTCCTGTAGAATTAGTTGAGCTAATTATTATTAATAATTACATAATAATTGTCTTAAAATTATTACTTATTAAATACACCTGTATTAATAAATAAATACATAAGCAAATATTTATTAATAAACACATNTGAATAAGTATTAATATGCTGATAAGTATTTATTAATAAATATGTAAATATTAATGAATATATAGATAAATTGATAATTATGAATAAATATTAATAGATAACTAATAAATTATAAATTAATAAATTAATATAATTCATAACCATTCATAAATTCTTTATTACTATTAAATTAAATAAATCTAAGTTTTATTTATGGTTTAAATGATGCTCAGGTGCTTATCCTCCCTACTTTTATAGCTGATTTCCCCCTCTGCTTCTTGTTCCTCCGCCCTGAGCTGCTGCTCGGGATTCTCCAGCGGGGAATTCCCCCCAGGGTTTCTTTCCCAGGGAGCTGCCTGACCCTGCCCCACCCCATCCGTGTTTTCCCAGGGATTTCGGAGTTCGCCGGCTCTCCGGGCGAGGTCAGCGATTACATCGCGCCCCTGCTCAGCTTCGCCGCCCGGCACGTGCCGCGCTCCAAGCACCGGGAGACGCCCCTGTACATCCTGTGCACGGCCGGCATGCGGATCCTGCCCGAGAGGTGATTCCCTGGCTTTTTGTTTGTCCCGGTGCTCCCAGCGGCCGTCCCGGCCTTCCGTGACCTCCTCCCGTGGGGTTTTGCAGCCAGCAGAAAGCCATCCTGGAGGATCTGCTGACGGACATCCCCGCGCGCTTCGACTTCCTCTTCTCCGACTCGCACGCCGAGGTGATTTCGGGGAAGCAGGAAGGTAGGTGGAGCTTGGGAGGGATTTGGGAATTCTTCAGGGCGGTTTTGGTGCTTTTTTCAAAGCCTGCTCTGCTTGAGAGAGCTTTCGTTCCTCGGGAGATCTGGAATTGGCCTCTAGAATCTGGAATTGTGAGCTCCTGGTTGGCCACATCTTTGCTAATTATCCCTGAAAATTTAAAGGGATTCGTGTCCTCTGGCTTTGGGGAGGGAGGGGGATGGATAAATCACAACATTCCTGACGGAGGGAGCTCTGCAGGGGGAGATGGTTTTGAAAGCAGAGATCAGCAGAGCCTTAAAATCCCTTGGAAAGTGAATTTCCCTCATTTCTTTCCTGAATTTTACGCATCAAAGTGTCTTTAATTCCTTCAGTCAGGAATTTTATCGTGGCCTCAACCTGGGAGAGGAGAAAACAGCCAGGAATTCCCAATTTCTCAGGAATTCCCGATTTCTCAGGAACATTTAAACCCTAAAGATTTTATAAAACAAAATTAAAAAAAACCAGCAACAACAACAGAGCTTAACCCACACGGGGGGAAAAAAACGGAATCCAAACGTTTCCATTTGCTCCTGAGTCGATATTCCAGCTTTTCCCGCCGTTCCTGAAATCCGGGACGTGTTTCCTTGCACCTGCAGGAGTCTACGCGTGGATCGGGATCAACTTTGTCCTTGGGAGATTCGAGCACACGGACGATGGTGAGGGTCTGGGCTGGCAACTGGGGGCGCCGGGCCGTGGTTTCCCAGCCAGATGTTGGGATGCGCTTCCAGCCAGATGTTGGGACGCGCTTCCAGCCACGGGAATTGCATTCCCGGGCATCTCCGGATATCGGGAAGGTGTTTCCAGCCAGGTGTTGGCACCTGGTGCCGGGGCTGGGTTGGCTCCGCTCCCACCCCGACCTTCAACACCCGCAAGCAGCAGCTCCTCTGGGCCCGTCCTGCCTGGATCCTCGGGATTTTCCCTGTATCCCAGTGATTTCTCCCTATATCCCAGTGATCTTCCCTGTTTCCCAGAGGACGAGGCCACAGTGGAGGTGCACATCCCAGGAAACGAGTGCAGGGAGCTCATACTCCCTCCCTGGCTGTATCCCAATGATTTTTCCCTATATCCCAGTTAATTTTCCCTGTCTCCCAGTGATTTTTCCCATGTTTTCCGTTGATTTTTCGCTGTTTCCCAGAGGATGAGGCCATGGTGGAGATGCACATCCCAGGAAACAAGCACCGGGATCACATTTTCCCTCTCTGCCTGTATCCCGATGATTTCTCCCTCTATCCCAGTGATTTTTGCGTATATCCCAGTAATTTTTCCCATGTTTCCTGGTGATTTCTCCCTATATCCCGTTGATCTTCCCTGTCTCCCCAGAGGACGAGGCCACGGTGGAGGTGCAGATCCCGGGAAACAAATCCCAGTTAGTTTTCCCTGTATCCCAGTGACTCTGCCCCTGATTTTCCCTGTTTCCCAGAGGACGAGGCCACGGTGGAGGTGCAGATCCCGGGAAGCGAGCGCCGGGATCCCGTTTTCCGGAAGAGGACCGTGGGGATCCTGGACATGGGCGGGGTCTCCACGCAGATCGCGTACGAAGTCCCCAAAAGTGTAAGCGTTGCCTCCCTGCAGCAGGTCATTATCCGTGCGATTCCCTCTTCCCTTGGGAATGACTTGAACGCCTTTTCCTTTCTTTCCCATCGTTTGGAATCCTCCATCCCATCCCATTCCCAAAGCCAGGGACGATGGCAGCGCGAGGCCTCCGCCAGCTAAGAATTCCTTGGTGTTTCCTTCCTTCCCATCGCTCCAATCCCGCATCAATCCCGGATTTTTTTAGTCTCTGTGTGTGTTTTTTGGACAGTTTTAAATCCTTCAAATTCCAAATTCTCCATCCCTGGGCCTTAAAATCCCAAAATCTGTGGTGATTCCTATAAGAAACTTCCATGAAAATGACTTTTGCCTTTAATTTTGGGGAGAGATGGAATGAGCAGCTGTGTGAATGTCACGGAATTGCTTCGTCCCGAGTCTTAAATGGAACATGGATCACTACAATTCCGCGGAATTCTGGAGCAATTCCTGAGTTTTTTAAGCTGAACATCCCGTGAAATTAATTGGGAATTTACTAAAGGAGGAAAAGCATAAAATCCCCGTGTTTGGCTCTGTTCTAATGATGGATTTTTTAAATCCTGTGGAATATTTTCCTAATTACAGCTTTTAATTAAGTTGGAATTATTAAAATCTGGGCATTCAGATCCAGAGCAGATCCAGACAGAAATTAACTGGGAATAGGGATGAAAATTCCTGGCTCTGGGGTGCTTTTATTTGAGCATAAAATGGGGATTTTGGATATAAAATGGGGATTTTGGTCATGGAATCTGTCCTGGGAATAAGGATTGGGAGGGACGGGAAGTGGAGCAGGGAGTTCAGGAGCCACAATCCACATTTTTCCACGGGAGAAGAAAATTCCAGGCTCCACAGAAGCAATTCCTGGGCTTTGCAGCTCCTTGAGTGTCAGCAGGGGGCAGGAAAATCCAAAATTCCAAGATTTTGCTCTCCCTGTGAAATGATTTTTAAAAATTAGGTGGGAGAGGATCATTCCCGAGGAAAACTCCTCAATTCTGCTCTCCCTGTGAAATAGTCTTGGATTTTCCAAATAAAATGGGAAAGTTGATTATTCCCAAGGAAAACTCCTCCATTTTGCTCTCCCTGTGAAATAATCCTAGTTTTTTTAACAGAAAAGCTGGGAGAGATAAAAGAGGGAAAACTCCTCTTTTATTTTTCCCTATAAAATAATCCTGGGGTTTTTTTTAACAAATAAGATGGGAAATGACTCCTCCATTTTGCTCTCCCTATAAAATAATCCTGGATTTTACCATCAATATGGGAAATGATCATCCCGGAGGAAACCTCCTCAAATATCTGGGCTCTAAAGGGCTGGCAGGTGTTGGAAAAGCTGCTCGGGGCAGTGTGGAGTCCCCATTCCTGGGAATAGCCAAAAAACCTGGACGTGGCTCTCGAGGATGTCCCTTAAAGATCTTTTCCACCCAGAACAATTCCAGGATCCTGTGGATCGGGAGATGAGCGAGGGCTGAGCTTAAAGGGTGTCCGGGACCTCGGGGAAACTCGTTTGGGGATCGGGATCATCCCGTTCATTCCTGATGTTGCTGCAGGAGGAGGTGGCCAAGAATTTGCTGGCAGAGTTTAATCTGGGATGCGATGCCCACCAGACGGAGCACGTGTACAGGGTGTACGTGGCAACATTCCTGGGATTCGGTGGGAATGCGGCCCGGCAGAGATACGAGGACAACTTGTTCTCCAGCACCCTGCTCAAGAACAGGTACCGGGAATTCCCCCAGGAATTCGGGGCCGATCCATCCCTGGAAGTGTCCAGCTGGAATTTAGGTTGGATTTATGGAAGGGGTTTTTCCCTGTGAGGGTGGGGAGGGACTGGGATGGAATTCCCAGAGGAGCTGGGGCTGCCCTGGGATCCCTGGAAGTGCCCAAGGTCAGGCTGGAGCACCCTGGGACAGCGGGAGGTGGCTCTGGAAAGATGGG
>VZRQ01004201.1:8920-22463 GCA_013397975.1 Machaerirhynchus nigripectus | reverse complement strand
CGTGCCCTGTCACTGTGCCCCGCAGCCCGCAGAGCTGACCCAGCAAAGCTTCCCCTGCCCGCCCGCTCCTTGTGACAGCGGCGTTCCAGTCTCCCCTGGCTGGAAATGTTTCATTCCCGGAGCCGGAGCCCGAGGGCAGCACAAATTCTGGGAGGGTCCTTCAGCATCTCCTGACCTCAGGAAAATGCTCGTGAGGCCGGTACCGGGGTAACCCACCGCGTTTGGGGGCTGTGAGCTCCAAGTGAGTGCGGTGATTTGGCCCCGTGGCTGCTTCGGGGCACATCGGGCTGCAGGAATCGGGGAATCGGGGAAGGGTTTGGGTTGGAAAGGCCCTTAAAGACCATTTTTCTCTTCAAATGTTGAACTCCTCCTCAGGACTGGGCGGGATGGTCTGGGTGAGGAGGCGCTGAGCGGTCAGAGGTTGGGCTTAATGAGCTCGGAGGTCTTGAGCACAGATTTAATTCAATTAATTCTGTGTTCCCGAGCTTGCTGTGTCATTGTCCCAGCTCTCACCGCCTGATCCAAACAACTCTGAGGCAGCTCAGCGGAAAGGGAACAGGGTCTGGCAAAGCTTTGCCCATCAGGAACCCCCCCAGAGCCGCGTCCTGCCCTAAGCTGAGCTTGCCCTAAGCTGAGCCTGCCCTAAGCTGAGCGTGCCTCATGCCAAAGCCTCTCCAGGCTCCAGCGCTCCTGCTCCGCTCCCTCCCCGCTGCCCCCAGCCTTTCCCAGCGCTGTCCCCTCGCTCCGCCCGGGCGGTCAGGAGGCTCCTGGAGCCTTTCCCAGCTGAGCCAGGCTTTGTCAGCCCTAATCTGCGCTGGGTTTGCTCCTGGCCCCTAAGCCTGACTCTGCTCCCTCACCCTTTTGTGCTGCTCCAGCCCGGCAGCCCCAGCCCGGCTCCTGTCCCCAGGGGCCACTGTCCCCCCCTCGGCTTTGTCCCCTCCTCCCGCGTTTGTTTAACAGCTGGGACCTTGGGGTGACTCAGAGCTCAGCTCCAGATGTTTAAACCCAAACAGATCCCACCCGTTCCCATGGATGTGAAGGAAAAAGAATCATTTTCCTTCGGTGGCTGAGATTTTAGCGGGGTAAGAGGAGGTTTTTAAGGTGCCCCCGGGATGAGCGAAGCCCCTGTGGGAAGATTTTTGTGTGGTGTTGTGGATTGGGAGGAGGAAAAGGAATCAATTCATTGTCCAAGTTCCAGCCTTAATTCCTAATGTCTGGAAGCCGAGAAATCCCGGAGCTCTGTTGGGAGTGAGAAAGGATTGATAGGAACAGGTTTCATTTGAGGGGCAGTGGCTTAGGCCAGGCTTAGGGAAGGAAAGAGGAGTCGGAGTGGATTGTGGAGCTCTTAAAGCAGGAGAGGAACGAAAATGGGCTGTCCAGGGACAGAGCAGAGAGAAATTCCAGCTCCAGGGTGATTCAGCACCAGAGCAGCGTCTGCAGCCTGGGATTTCTAGGAACAGGATCCTCTCCCTGGATGGATTCCTGAGCATCCTCCGAAAGGAAAGGGAAGGGAACGGCCGGGTTTGGGCACAGATGAGGACCCGAACACCCCGTCCTGGGCGTCACCTGCCGGCACGAACCACACGGGGAATATTCCCAGAGCCGGGTGGGATTTTGCCGTCGGATCCGGAGCCGCGGGGAAGCGTTCGGTTCAGAGGGTGGAAACAAAAGCAGCCGAGGCTCATGTGAAAACTTTTCCAAGCCAGGAATCCTTTTGTGAGGGCTCAAAAACAAACCCTTTTCTCCGGGCTGGCCCCGGTGGCCGAGGCTCCGAGCCCCCGGTTTCGTAACGGAGCTCGGAGCCTCTGCCAGGGATTTGTGTCCCGGCTGGAGAGGAGCGGCTCTGCGGGCCCTGGATGTGGCTCTTGGCAGGGAAAAGGTTGGGATAGAGGGAAATACGGCCCAGCACGGAAGAGTTTCACGCGTTTCCCCCTCGTTTTCTTCGCACTGATTTGTGTTGGAGGACGCTGGCAGTCCCAGCTGAGATCGTGGAATCCTGGAATGCTTCGGGTGGGAAGGGATTTAAGGGTGGACACCTCCCGCTGTCCCAGGCTGCTCCAGCCCGGCCTTGGGCACTTCCAGGGATCCAGGGGCAGCCACAGCTCCTCTGGGAATTCCATCCCGGCCCCTCCCCACCCTCACAGGGAAGGATCCCATCTCCCCTCTTTCTTCTTCAAACCATTCCCCCCATCCTGTCCCAAATCCCAAATCCCGCTCCACCACATCTTTGCTCTCCTAGGACGAGTCGTGGTGTAACCCCAGCTCTCTCTTGCTCCCAGAGTTCTCCTTGTTGTGGGATCGCTCCCCACGCATCCGTGGAGCACGGAGAGGGGGATTTTGGGAATCTGCTTTATCCATTAGGTGTTGCTTGCTCCCGAAATTTCTCTGGGATCTGTTTTTGCCATCAGCCCAGCTGGAGGATAAACCATTCCTGCCTGGATTTGCATTATTGAACAGCCCCAGTGTAACAAAACCTCCGCAGCCAAAGGAAACCATTCCAATCCCAAAGAATTATCGGGAAAAGGCTCCTGGCAGCCCTTTCTCCTGCAGAACCCTCAGCGTGCTCATTCTGATCCTTTGTTCTCGAGTTCCCCAATGGAAAGCTGAGCTCCGCAGTCTCCTGAATTCCTCCCCGAGGTTTTGCTCTTTGTTCGGAGCCGGAGCGAACCCTTGAGTTGCTCCAGCAAAAATTCCCTGCTCTGAACCAGCTCCGGGAGGGAAAAGGGGACGGGATTGGGGTCGGTTTTGCTCTCAGACAGAATTCCCTGCTCTGAATCAGCTCCGGGAGGTTAAAGGGGACGGGATTGGGGTCGGTTTTGCTCTCAGACGGAATTCCCTGCTCTGAACCAGCTCCGGGAGGGAAAAGGGAACGGGATTGGGGTCGGTTTTGCTCTCAGACTGATCCTGAAAACGTCACTGTGGTCTGCCAGAGCCATCAGGAGATGAATTCCCTCTGGGAATGAAACCATGCCTCATTTCTCGCTGCTTTGCTCCTTTTTTTATCCTCCTTGGCAAACTCAGGCCGGCAAAAAAAACCCCGGTGACAAAAGGGTTGGAATCCCAGGTTGGAGCAGGATTTCTTTTTGTGCCTGAGTCAGCATCTCTGGGGGAGAGGGATGGGATGGGATTGGGAGACCTTTGGGCAGAGCCTGAGGTGTCCTGGGAATGTTTTCCCAAATCCAAGAGCAAGAAATTCCACTCGCGCCTGATTTTTCACTGCTGCAAAATAACCAACGAGAACGATCCAGCCCAGACAGTCGGGGGAAAAGAGATGTCCAAATTCCCAGCCTGGAAGTGGGAAAGAGAGGGATCTGGAGCCCTGGAGTGGGAAATACAGGAATTTCAGGTCCTGGAGTGGGAAACACAGGGATCTCAAATCCCAGAGTGAGAAACACAGGGATCTCAAATCCTGGAGTGGGAAATCCAGGGATTTCGAGTTCTGGAAGGGCTCTTGGGTATCCCGCTCCTGCAGTGCTCAGAGCTCCTCTGGAAACAGACGGCACAACTTATTCGGATTTGTTAAGCTGCAGAAATAATTGCAAAACTCACAGGCAAATCCCCAAGTACCTCCCAGCATTCCCAAGCTTCCCGTTTTCCAGGAGGTTTTTATTTCTTCGCACCACTGTGACTTTTCTCTCTCCTCCTCAGCCTCGGCGGGTTTGGTTCCTTTCTCTGCCTGGCGCTCTGATGCCATAAATCCCAGCGCGGGATTCCCAGATCCATCCAGGGCTTTGGAAGGCTAAAAATCCGCCCTCTGGCTTGGAAAATCCATGAGGTGGAGGTGCCTGGAAGCTGCAGGAATGCAGCAGGGAAGGGTCGTCCCGCGTCTCCCTGCGGCTGGTGCTGGCAGCTGGCAGGGACAGGCTGGCGTGGGATTTGTGGGACAGAGCTCCTGCCTGGCTGGGAGAGTGGGAAGAAGAGGGAAAACCCCAAATCTGTTGGATCAAGAGAGGAAAACCCAAATATCCCTGATGAGAACGTGACCGCCTTGGGGGTCCAGCTGTGTTCCCTGCTGCAGGAGGGATCCTCGGGAGGAGGTTGGAGTTGAACCCTCGGGATCTGGGATAGGATTCCCTGCCTTTTTGGGGGCTTTGGAGAAGCAGTTTGCTCTCTCTGCACCTCATTTCCCTGCAGGAGGAGCTTGGGAATCGCCGCTCCCTCCCAGGAATCGCTAAGGAGGCTGGAAAAGTCCTCCAAGATCAAACCCAGCCGAGCCCTCCGAGCCCTCTGTTTGCCTTGGGGGTTTGCCAGGTTTCCCACCTGGATGACATTCCCGGGGACGGCCCAGCAGCGGGAACGGGGATGTTTAACGAGGAGTCAGAGGCGGAACGTGGGAATGCTGGTCCTGGGAAGCCCCGGGCAGATGTTCAGCGCCTGGAACGGCACCACGGCTCCGGTGGGGTGAGCTGAGGGGCAGCATCCCCGCGTGTGAGCTCATTCCGAGCACCGGCTGTGGCCTCCAGCCCGTCTAAATCCAAGGAAAAGGGAAGGGGCCGTCCAGTGAAAACCACGTGTGGCCTTCAGCACGTTCCTGGTGCCGGGCCCAGAAGGAAAACGTCCCATTTCTGTGACTTTAATGTGCAGCAGGGCCGATCCTCGCCTAACTACGAGCCTAAAACCTACTCAGGGCTTCCCACAGGGTGGGTAAATCCCACAAGCACAGACGGAAAATTCCCTCTCTCCCACTTCCCCAGCCGCGATTTTCCTCCCGTTTCCCATCTCTTCCCAGGCGCTTTTCCAGCGCAGTTGGAAGTGCTGGCTCCCTGGCCTTCGGGTTAATCCCTTGAACGGGCTTTCACCAAAAACACTTTGAGATCTTCAGCACCCAGAGCTGCTTCCAGGTGGATTTGAGGCTTTGATTTGCTGCTTTTCCTGGCGGACAAAACGAGGCAGGGCAGGGGAAGCAGGGGAACAAAGTTCCCTCTGACAGCCCCGGGTAAACACGGCTTCTCCACCAAGGGAAAAGCTGGGAACATCTCCGGAGCTTGCACCAGGGAAGAGCGAGTCGCAGGGTTTGGAAAGCAGCCTGGGGAGGCCTGGAATGCCCCGAGGTGCCGATACCTTCCTGGCAGCACGTAGTCAGAAACTCTGAGAGGTTTCGGGAGGAATCTCGCCAGGCTCAGGAGGAACCTCGAGCTGCAAACGGATTTCTCGGGCTCCGCCGGACGTGTTCCAAAGCCCCTCTCACGTCAGATCCAAGGAACACCTGAAATCGCCTCAGATGTAACAAATTTCGGGTATCACGGGGGTTATTTTTAATTCCTGAGGGCTACAAGAGCTTTCAAGCCTGGAGCCCCGCCTGTGCACCCTGTGTGAGCAGCACTGCTGGATAAACCCCGTTCTCCGGGGTCTGAGGGATGCTCCGGCTCGGATTGTGGAGAGTTGGAATTCCTGCGGCCGAGGGGGAGAGGGGGAATCAGCGACTTGCCAAACTGGGTGGTGAATGTAGACACGGAAAAGACAGAAATGGGGGGAAAAGAAACCAGGGAAAGGAGGGGGGAAGCCTTAGGTGAGCTCTCCAAGGGGCTGTGGGCAGAGGAGCAGAGCTGAGGGCGAGGAGGCGATGCCAACCCCACTCCTTGCCCTTTTCCCTGCTCCATTCCTTGCCCTGACCCATTTCCTGCCCCCGCAGCCTCTTTCTTTGCCCTCCCCTGGGCTCTGCCTGTTGCCTCAGTGCCTGTGAAGCATCTGGGGAATGGATGAGCTGCGGAATTTGCAGGACTCGGCAGGTCCTGCTCTGCGAGCCCTGACCGGAGGCCCGGGGCCCTTTAAAGCTGCGGGCAACTCTTCTTTTCCAAGTGGCTGAATCCGAGGATTCCTCAGTTCTGATGTAACCCCGGGCAGGACCACGTGGGTTTGTGCATATTTGACAAGGAACGGGCTCCTGGAAGGGAATTCATCCATTTTTCAGAAGCTCTTTTGTAACCGCTCACCACAGAGGATCTTTCCCAGCCAGGATTGGCCTCTGTGGCTCTGCAGGGCTGGTTTGGGCCCTCAGGGATCTTCTCCAGCCAGGATTTGTCCCTGGAGCCCTGCAGGGCTGGTTTGGGCCCTCAGGGATCTTTTCCAGCCAGGATTGGCCTCTGTGGCTCTGCAGGGCTGGTTTGGGTCCTCAGGGATCTTTTCCAGCCAGGATTTGCTCCTGGAGCCCTGCAGGGCTGGTTTGGGCCCTCAGGGATCTTTTCCAGCCAGGATTTGCTCCTGGAACCCTGCAGGGCTGGTTTGTGCCCTCATGGGTATTTTCCAGCCAGGATTCTCCCCCTCCGGCCAGGATTTGCCCCCGGAGCCCTGCAGGGATAGTTTGTGCCCCTAGGGATATTTTCCAGCCAGGATTTGCCTCTGGGGCTCTGCAGGGCTTGTTTGTGCCCTCCTCAGGTATCTTTTCCAGCCAGGATTTTCTCCCTCCAGCAAAGATTTGCCTCTGGAGCCCTCCAGGTCTGGTTTGTGCCCTCAGGGATCTTTTCCAGCCGGGATTTACCCCTGGAGCCCTCCAGGGCTGGTTTGTGCCCTCAGGGATCTTTTCCAGCCGGGATTTGCTCCTGAAGCCCTGCAGGGCTGGTTTGTGCCCTCAGGGATCTTTTCCAGCCAGGATTTGCCCCTGGAGCCCTCCAGGGCTGGTTTGTGCCCTCAGGGATCTTTTCCAGCCAGGATTTGCCCCTAAAATCCTGCAGCGCTGGTGTTTTTTTGCCTTCACAGGTATTTTCCAGCCAGGATCTGCCCCTGGAGCGCTCCCGGTCTGGTTTGTGCCCTCACGTAGGTCCCACATGTGAAATCCATTCAGTTTCCATGACTCATTTGCCATCCCAGGTTGCGGAGGAGGAGCCAGGGAAACGCTGGAGTCAGCACGTTGGAATCCCAGATTCCACATGAAATCATGGCTTTGGATGAAAAGCCCAAAGTCCTTCCCTGCCAGGGCTCCCAGCTCCCTGCACCCGGAATGATTCTGTGATCAAGGCTGGCCCTAACAAAGCTGAGCTTGGTTTATTTCCACAGGAGCAGGGACTAAATTAAGGTGAAAGCAGCGCTTGGAATTGAAGTGACAAAGCAGATTTGTTAGAGGGCTACCTTATAAAATAAATCAGAGGTTTTTTTTGGGTTTTTTTTTTTTTTTAATGAGAAAAAAGCATCCTCTTCCAGAGGATGGATTTACACAAGGTGGAAAGGTTTGTTTCATAACATCTCAGAAAGGTTTGGGTTGGAAGGGAGCTTAAAAAATCACCTCATCCCATCCCCTGCCATGGACAGGGACACCTCCCACTACCCCAGGGTGCTCCAGCCTGGCCTGGGACACTTCCAGGGATCCAGGGGCTGCCACTGCTCCTCTGGGAATTCCATCCCAGCCCCTCACACGGAAAAATTTTCCCCAACATCCCACCTCGCCCTGCCCTCTGGAAGTCTGAATGCCTCCTGTCCTGCCACTCCTGTTTGCCTCCCTGCCCTGCCCCTTCCTCACCACCTCCTCCTTCCCGCCCCAGCCGACCACAGCTGGGCTGTGATCCCACCTGGGAGCTCCACGACCCACTTCCCTACCACCCGGCGCCATTCCCGCTCCGTTTTCCGCCCACAGAACATGAACATCCAGGTGGAGGACATCCGGATCCGCGCCATCCTGGCCACCTACCGCAAGCGCGTCCCCGTCACCGAGGGCTACGTGGAGGTGAAGGACGAGGGCGCCTGGAAGCAGATCTGCGACAAGCACTGGACCATGAAGAATTCCCGGGTGGTCTGCGGGATGTTCGGCTTCCCGAGCGAGAGGAAATACAACACCAACGTCTACAAGTAAGGGCCGGGCTCGGAGGGAGCCACCGACGCTCCTCGGAGCGCTCGGGGCCTTGTTCCGAGTGGAAATTGTCGGGTGGCACCGGGGTGGGGAAAGCTCCGGCGGCTTCGTTCCTCCAGGTCGGATTTTCCGTCTGTGTGCGGTGTTTGGAGTGTCCTGGTTCGTGCCCTCGGGGATCTTCTCCAGCCACGATTTGCCCCTGGAGGCCTGCAGGGCTGGTTCGTGCCCGCAGGGATCTTTGCCAGCCAGGATTTGCCCCTGGAGGCCTGCAGGGCTGGTTTGGGCCCTCAGGGATCTTTTCCAGCCAGGATTTGCCTCCATGGCTCTGCAGGTCTGGTTTGTGCCCTCCTCAGGGATCTTTTCCAGCCAGGATTTGCCCCTGGAGGCCTGCAGGGATACTTTGTGCCCTCAGGGATCTTTTCCAGCCAGGATTTGCCCCTCTCCAGCCAGGATTTGCTCCTGAGGCTCTGCAGGTCTGGTTTGTGCCCTCAGGGATCTTTTCCAGGCGGGATTTGCTCCCCTCCGGCCAGGATTTGCTCCTGAGGCTCTGCAAGTCTGGTTTGTGGCCTCAGGGATCTTTTCTAGCCAGGATTTGCCCCTCTCTAGCCAGGATTTGCTCCTGAGGCTCTGCAAGTCTGGTTTGTACCCTCAGGGATCTTTTCCAGGCGGGATTTGCCTGGTGCAGGCAGGGGAGCCCTTCGATCCTCAGCCTTTGGATGCAGTTGGCCCAAAAAACCTTTTTGTTCTGTAATTCCGGCTCGAGGATGAACATTTCCTCCAGCAGGGATGGTTCTGTGTGGTGGGCAGGGGAGGGATGGGGCCAAACTGCTCCCACTGTCCCAGGAAATCCACCAGCTGCGAGAAAAATCCTGGAATGGTTTGGGTTGGAAGGGATTTAAAACCCATCCAGTGCCACCCCTGCCATGCCCAGGGATACCTTCACTATCCTGGGCTGCTCCAGCCTGGCCTTGGGCACTTCCAGGGATCCAGGGGCAGCCACAGCTTCTCCGGGAATTCCAGCCCAGCCCCTCCCCACCCTCACAGCCAGGAATTCCTTCCCCATATCCCATCTCTCCCTGCCCTCTGGCAGTGGGAAGCCATTCCCTGTGTCCTGTCATACCATAATGTAAACAGCCTCCAACTGCTCACCCCATCCCTGTGCAGAAATCCAGAGGCAGGATCAGTTCTGGATGTGCTGCAAGCTCCAACCAAGCCACCTCGGAATCAAAGGAGCCTTTCTTGGGCTTCCCTGTGCCCAGGTTCCTCCTTCCCACCCCCAGCGCAATTCCCGCCTGTGCATCCCAGACGGTGCTGGGAGAAGGATCCTCTGGGATCTCAGCGCTGCTCTTTCCCCCTAGATCTGCAGATTCCTATAAAACGAAGGAAGAAACCGGTGATTTATAGGGAGAACGTTGTGTTTTCCAGAGCTGCCAGCGGAAAGGTTTAGGCCGCGTTTCCTGCTCCTTGGCAGCCAGGAGCTCCGGACTTCTCTTTTTTGTTGTCACTGCTTCAGTTTGCTTTCTGTCACCAGCCCTCATCCCAGACCGGGCTCTTCCCACTCTGCTCCCTAGGAAGAACACCCCAAAGCAGATGGGAAACAGTTTAAATGGAATTCTGTCTCATTCCTTTCCCCCTCGGTGACCTGGGGAGCGGGAGAGCATCGGCCGCTTCGGGGGAGGCCGGAATGCTCCAGGCAGGAGCTGTGGTTTTCCTGCCTGCTCCTGCTGGCCTGTGGAATTGCTATTTCTGAACATTCCCTCTGGATCAGCCTGGCCACGCTTCATTGCTTTCATTAGCGAGATCCTGATCCGTCCGAGAGGTTCCCTGGCTTGGAACAGCCCAGAACCAGCACAGGGAAAATCTGAAATAAAGAACCCCCTGGAATTCCGTCTGCAGGATTCCCAGGGAGATGAGCAGGGAATTCGTTGCCCTGGACACCGGTTTGAGGAGGGTTTGCTTCCACATTTCCCCTCAAACCCATCCCTGAGGTTCCCATCCCCTGCAGGAGCAGGGAATAAATCACCTCCAGACAGACAAAGTAGATTTTTCCTGCTTCCAGTTGCGGCCTTTCCAAGAAAAGCATTAACCGGAGCATCTGGAGCCATCTGCCCTAAATAAACGGGTTCTCAGGAGCTGTCCTGTCTCTAGGACACATGGAGGTGGAAAAACTGACGGAAGGTTGTTCAGCACCAGCTCAGCACTGCCGAAAATCCCACTGAATCCAGCTGGAGTTAGGAATGTGAAGCGCTCCCGAATCCCAGCCCAGAAGAGCCTCAGTTGCCCCAAAACCTCCCTCCTTTTCCTTGTTTTCGGCCTTGCTGGGCTCCAGCACCCGCAAACATTTTGGAAAACGCGCTGAAGGTTACCCCAGGCTGGGGAAGAAAAAGGGGGATGGCACTTTACTGGATGGGAGAGGCCTGTAAAGCCTTGGCAGCTGCACAGTTTTGTTTGTCAGCAGAGCTTAAAAGCTGAATTCTTCCTTGGGCCGCTTCCCTTTGTGCTGTGGGCGGATGCACTGCGTTCAACTGGTGTTACTGGGGTGGGAAAGCTCCCGGCTGTGGGCCGGGAATGACCTTGGATTTGTGGCCACGGGACTGGGGTGATGACCAGTGGCACCTTCTCACCTGGGCCAGGGGATGGTTTGTTCAGGACAGGGAAAAGCTCACCCTGGAGCTAAACCCCCTCTCCCTGTGAGCCTCAGGAAACTCCTTTCTCCTCATTCCTCAGGCTCTGCCCCCTTTCATTTGTGAATCCCCTTCTCCCCAAGAGCGGATCCGTCCCCGCTCCTGCAAAGAGAAAAGCTGGGNCCCACCGCCCCCCGATCCCAGCCCTGCCTGCTGAGCTCCGCTCCTGCACAATGGTGGGAGGTGAAACGATTTGCAGATGGGTCTTGCTCGAAAGAAAACAACTTAGTTCATCGCTGTCCCGCTGCCAGGGGTTTATTCCTGGCTGTAACCCGGCCTCTGGAGCTGACAGCGCGATTTATGTTCGGAAATGGAACAAATCTAACGCCGATTCCCTGTTCTTGTTCACCCCTCACCGGGGGTTTTACACAGGCACTGCTGGAACTCCACCTCCCAGTCCCTGCTCTGGCTGGGAAAGCAGAATTTAATGCATTTTGCTGCTGGAGAGAGGAGAAATTTGGGAAGCGGAGAGCTGGACCTGGTGCCTTTTTGAGGCCTTTGTGAGCTGACAGGGAAATGGCTGGAGGGGCTCAGCAGCTCCGGGATCAGCGTCAGTCCACACTGCACCTCCCAGTTCAACCAGTCTGCTCATCCCACTGCAAACCCCTCAGAGGTCACGGGCAGCTCATCCCTTCAGTTCTGGTAGTAGGAACGCTCCTGGTTTGTTTTTTCCCCCTGGAAAAGCCGGGATCTGAAGGGCTCTGGCGGGCCTGGCTTCCCTCCCTCCTCCCCGAGGCCAAAGGCAGCACTTGGACAACTCAAGGAATTTCCCAAGGGTTGAAACCTCTGCTCGCAGCCCCGAGGAGGAGCTCAGCAGCCTCTGCCCAGTGGGATTGGGGTGAATTCTCCCGGAGTCTGGGTGCAGTGATTTGTTCTCTGCTCCCCAGGTCATGGAACCGCAGGAATACCCCGGGTGCTCCTCACCCGACCCCCCAGCCCTTCCCGCAGCCCTCGGGCTCCACCTGCGCTTTGTGCAAAGCTTCCCCGGGATGCAGATCCCCCTCTCCTCACCAGCAGAGACGCTTCCAGTCCCAGCCTGACCTGGGATCGGCCGAGCTCTCCCAGCAGGAATGTTCATTCCCACCTTCTGACCTGAGCAGCGTCACCCCGGGCTCCCACTGATTCCAGTTGGGCCCTTTTGTGTTAAAAACCAAACATCAGCAAAGCCCCGAGTTTCTGGCTGGAGAGATGGGCTGAATTCAGCTTTTTTTACACTGCTTCACTCTGGGGACACGAGGTGGGGCTTTGTTTCAACCCGGCCTCCCGAGGGCTGTTAATACCATCCAGATGTTAATACCTCATGAAATTTCCAGGATGAGGTCATTGTTTGCTATTCTAAGGCATCCCCATCCCTGCTTCCCGAAGTCGGGCTGGTTCTTGTCTGCTCTGGAGCTCATGAAGCCCTCTGGAGCTGTCTGTGAGGGGTGAAAATGCTCCTGCAGGTCCTCCCTTCCACGCTGAGCACAGCTGGGAAGTGGCTGCTGCTTTGTGTTGCATCTTCCCTGGGTTTGTTTTCGAAACTTTAGCTCTATTCCAATTTTCCCATCCCTTTTCCCTCGATTCTGGGGGTCCCCGGCAGTTCTGAGGTGGGCTCTGACAGCTGCTTTTCCCCACAGGGCAGGCAGGGTCCTGCTGCTGCTGCCTGGGACGGATCTCGGCCCTGCTCCATCCTTTTCCAGCATCGTGGGATGCAGTCACAGCTCCCTCTCCAGCCCGGCTGGATCCATCCCTAACCTCAGCCCAGGGAGATCTGCTTCCAGCAAGGATTAGTCAGTGGCCGGGAGCCAGGAGAGCCTGGAGAAGTGCTGAGCTGGGCAGCACAGGGGAGAAAAGTGTCCCCTCAAGCATCTGTGACCCTGCAAAATCTGCATCCTGAAGGGATCAGCTGGGAAAACTGGGCCCTGCCCAGCGGCAGTTCCCAAATAACCCCCCAGGAAGGCTCTCTGCCCCTCTCCAGCTGCTCCCCAGGCTCTCCGTGCCGCACAAACCAGAACTGCTGCTTTTCCTCCCCAAATTCCACCCGCCTCGCCGTGCCACTTATCCCAGCTAATCCCTGGATCCCAGCTCTGCGTGGCAGAGACTCCTGGAATGAGGAGCAGCACCGGGATCACACGGAGCCACGTGGAGATCCCAGCAGGGCGTGGGCTCCCCCGAGCCTTCCCTGGGTTTTCAACTCCTTTTCGAGGCTGACCTGACCCATTTTCGCTCCCCCGACTCTCAGCTCCGTTGGGATGGAGCTGGATTCTGGAATCCTTCCCTTCCCGGTTTATCACACGTGCCCCTTCCTCCCCAGGAGTGCCTGGAGCAGCTCCAGGCAGTTTGGGAGCGAGAAGCAGGAGCTGCTGCCAACAACAAGTCAGGAGGGAATTGCTCCTGCTCTCGGAAATCGCTCTCCGGCTCACGGTTGTTAACACGGAGGCTCCGAGAGGCTTTGGATTTTTCCCAATCCCAGCTGATAGCTGCTGGTCAGCAAAAGGGGAGGGGTTTTTTGTTTTTTTTTGGAAGATTTTTTTCTCCAGCCCAGTTATCTGCACAAACGCTCTCTGTCCGTTTGGAATCGGCTGATCCCTGTCCCTGCGTGCGGTGGGATCCCCGCTCCTGGGAAAAGTGTCCTTGGCTGCAGCTGCACCTTTGGTTCCCACTCTGACTTCCTAGTTTTTGCAGGGGATTTATTTCCTCTCAGGTGGTTGGACTCCATGATATTGGAGTTCTTTTCCAGCCGGAATAATTCCATGTTTTTAAGCGAAGAGTCATGGTGTAGCTGAACGGACCAGCCTCCAAACAATCCCGTCCAATCCCTCGCTTCATCCCAGGGCAATTTTTCCCCTCACAAAATTTAGCTCCATCGGTTCTTTCTTTTTTCTTTTTTCTTTTTTCCTTTTTTATTTATTTAATTTTTTTTTAAACGGATTCCCATTTTCCCCCTTCTCCTCGATTCCTCGCAGGATGTTTGCCAGCAGAAGGAAGCAGCACTACTGGGCGTACTCCATGGAGTGCAGCGGGAACGAGGCGCACGTTTCCAGCTGCAAACTGGGGAACCACCTGACGGCGGGCGCCGGGAAGAAAGGCTCCAGGGGAC
>VZRQ01004199.1:0-10318 GCA_013397975.1 Machaerirhynchus nigripectus | reverse complement strand
CGCTCCTTCTGCGGGAAAACCGGGGAAAAAAAAACCACCCAACCTCACTCTCCAACCTTAAAATGCAGCCAGGAATGGGGAAAACGGCGGGAATCACCTCGGAGGGAGTCCGCTCCTTCAGCGGGACGTCGGCGTCGAAGCAGATTTCCAGGAGCGTTGTCCCAAAACTCCACTTGTCCGCGGCCGTGGTGAGGTTCCCGATATCCCGGACGCATTCCGGGGCGATCCAGGGAATTCTGTCCATGCGTTCTGAGGGAAGCGGGGGGTGGGGGGGAATCCCATGGGAAAAGCGTTGGGATGGTGCGGGAACGAAGTATGTATTTGTATTTAGTAGAAAAATACGGGATGTTCAAGGTGCAAAGTGTGGGATACTAAGGGTTTAAAACGTGGGATATTAAGGGTGTAAAATATGGGATATTAAATAGAAAAATATGGGATATTCAAGGTGCAAAATATGGGATATTAAGGGTAGAAAATGTGAGATATTAAGGGAATAAAACGTGGGGTTTTAGAGTTACAAATTGCGAGATATTCAAGGTGTAAGATGTGGAATATTAAAGGCGCAAAATATGGGATATTAATTATAAAAATATGGGATATTAAATAAAATGTGGGACATTTGAGATATAAAATGTGGGCTATTATAGGAATAAAACACGCGATTTTAGAGTTCTAAAATATGGGCTATTAAAGGAATAAAATATGGGGTGTTAAATATAAAACCACGGGGTGTTAAAAGTATAAAATACAGGATATTTAATACAAAACTCTGGGATTTTCCCCCTGGAGATCCGTTCCAGGCCGGGGTGATCCCGTACCTTCCCGGGAGAGCACCGTGAAGCTGACCCCGGGGTCGCTGAGCTTCACGAAGGGCACGGATCCGTCCTCCAGCCCTTTCCTGGCCAGCAGGATGTTCTTGGCACACACATTCCCGTGCACCAGGTTCTTATCCTCCTGGGAAAAGCAGAGGGAAAGGGAAAAATTGGGAATTTCTTTTTCCCCGATTAAATTTTTTTCCTCCCCTTCCCCCCCCATCAATTATTTTTTATTTAT
The DNA here is from genome assembly GCA_013397975.1 of Machaerirhynchus nigripectus. Taxonomy (NCBI): domain Eukaryota; kingdom Metazoa; phylum Chordata; class Aves; order Passeriformes; family Dicruridae; genus Machaerirhynchus; species Machaerirhynchus nigripectus. The sequence continues at coordinate 9,265 of VZRQ01004199.1, read as the reverse complement.
CATGAATATTTTCTGATAATAAAATTCCCAATAATAAATTTTCCCCATTTAAAAGTTTTTCCAATAATAATTTTCCCATGAAAAATTTCCCCATAATGAATTTTCCCCATTGAAAAGTTCCCATAATAATTATGGAATAAATGTCCCAATAACAATTTTTCCAATAACGAATTCCAAGAGTTTCCTGATAGTAAGTTAATTTTTCCATAATAATTTTTCCAATAATAATTTTTCCAATGAACAATTCCAACAGTTTCCCGACGATAAGTGAATATTGGGAAAAAAAAAAAAATATTGGGAAAAATCCCAGCAATGCCACAGGGCACCTGGAATCCAGGATAAAATGAAAAGCTGGAATTCCTGGCTGGAATTTCACCTCCCCGTCTTGGGATTTCGCTCCGAAATCAACCCGAAACAGGGAATAAAAATGATAAAAAAGGGATTTTCCGGCCCCATCCCCAACTCCCTGATCAGAATCCCATCCTCATCCCATCCCTCGCTTTTCCCAGCTCCAAGACGGAATCCCTGGAGGATGGGAATTCCCGGAACGGGGAGGAAGGAGCGAGGGTGGGCTGCAGGAAAGGCGGAATAATCCCGAGAACGGGACGATTTCCTTGGGAAACGGGTGGGAAGCACCGCAGGACATCCGTGAGAATTCCCAGCTGGAATCACCAGGTAGCTCAGGGCGCTTCCCAGCTGCTTGGCCACGGTGATTTTCCACCCCACGGAGATCCGGCCTTTCTCCTTGCGGAGCAGCACGTCCAGGGGCCCGTGCTCCACAAACTCCTCCACCATGATGTCTGCGGGGGGGGGAAGGAAATCCGGGATGATCCCGCGGGATCGGGGCAGGGAGAAGGGGCCGGGAGCGTTCCGGACTTACTCTCGGAGCCGCGGACGCAGACGCCGTGCACGAAGGCCAGGTGCACGTGGGACACCTGGGACATGAGGCTGGCGCTCTCGAAGAACGCCTGCGGGGACAGCGGGAAGGGCAGGGATGTTCCGGAGGGACATTCCGGAGGGACATTCCGGAGGGTCATTCCGGAGGGACGTCCCGGGCCTCCGGAGGGACATCCCGCGCTTCCGGAGGGGCCGGAGAGCTCCCGGGAACCCCATCCCAGGCCCTTTTGGAGCCACATTCCAGCCCTTCTCGGGTCACATCCCAACCCTTTCTGGAGCCCCATCCCAGCCCTTTTTGGGGTCACATCCCGGCCTTTTTGGAGCCCCATCCCACCCCTTCCAGATCAATTTTCCAGCCCTTTTGGGTCCACATTTCAGCCCATGGAGCCAAATTCCAGCCCTGGAGCCACATCCCAGCCCTTGGATCCCCATTCTAGATCCCCATTCATCCCAGCCCTTCTAGATCCACATTCCAGCCCTTTAGGGGCCACACTCCAGCCCTTCCGGATCCCTCTCCAGCCCTTCCGGATCCCTCTCCCAGCCCCGGATCCCTGATTCCCGGCCCGATTCCGGCTCTCCCGGCCCGGGAAGGGCTCACCAGGGCGATGTCCCTGTGGCTGGGGTCCAGCACTTTGAGCACCACGTGCAGCTCCCGGCTGTTGTTGTTCTGCTCCGTGGAGAAGTACTCGGCCTCCTCGTCGTTCCCGGAATTCCCGCAGACGCTCAGGACCCCGTCGTAGATGTTGGTCCGGGTGCCCTGGCCCAGGTGGGCCCGCTGGGGGGAAAAACGGGAGCTGTTGGACCTTGGGAAGGTGGGAATTCTCATCCGGAACTTCCCTGTGGGAAAAAGCCGCTTCCATGGGGAGTTTTTCCCTCCTTTTTCCTTGGAAAGGGAAGGGGTGAAACAGCGAACCCATCCCGCCGGCTGGGCCAGGGCTGTGGGAGGATCCCGGGATTTGGAAGGAATCCCGGGAAAGCAGAGCAGATTCCTCCATCCCCAAGAATCCCGGGAAAGCAGAGAGGATTCCTCCACCTCTCCCAGTGAATCCCAGGAAAGCAGAGCAGCGAAAATCCCGGGAAAGCAGCACCTGCGTGATCTCGTTCTTGCGGATCTGGTGGAAGCTGAGCTGGGTGAGGTTCAGGATCTGCTTCCCGTTATCCTTCGCCTTCCTGGTGATCAGCAGGTCCGAGATCTCTGGGAAAAGTGGGAATGGGAGCCCCGTGAGCTCCCCAAGAACCCCAGGAGAGCAGAGCCGATCCCTTCCTTCCCGCCGTGAATCCCAGGAAAAGCAGAGCGGATTCCTCCACCACCCCCAGTGAATCCCGGGAAATCGGAGCAGGGAGAATCCCGGCCGTTCCCGACGATCCCTGGCCTCACCTCCCGGCTTGGGCGGGCAGCACCTCTTCACCGTGAAGTTTTCCTCGCCGGATTTGAGGGTGCAGCCCTTGAGCACGTCCAGGAGCTCCCGCAGGGTCGGGAATTCCCGATCCCAGCCTTCCAGCACGAAGGAATCCCCTTTCTTCTGGATCCGGAACTGCCGGTACTTGAAGGCTCCCGGCGTTCCGGGCGCCTGGAAGGGCAGGATGGAGGCAGGAGTTGAAGGCACGAGGCTCTCGGGTCGTTCCGGAGCTGGCCGTTCCCGGGAATCCCGAGCTGGGAATGGCGTCCCTACCTGCTGGTGGCCCCTCTTGAGCACGGAGAGGATCAGCCGGTTGAAATCCAGGACGCTCCAGCGGAGGATGTAGAGCCCTTCCTCCGGCTCCTCCCGGCGGAGCTTGGCAAAAACGAACTCTTCCCTGGAAAAGGGAGGGAGGGCATGGATTGGGATGAGCCCCTGAGGAAAGGGGATGGATTGGGATGAGCCCCTGAGGGCTGGGAATGGCTCGGGATGAGCTCCAAGGACACCTGGAGGAGCCCCGAGGACAGGGAATGGTTTGGGATGAATCTAAAGGACGTGGGATGGCTCTGGGAGAGCTCCAGGGACACCTGGATGAGCCCCGAGGACATGGAACGGCTCTGGATGGACCCGAAGGAGATGAAACATCCGGGGAACACCCCAAGGGCACAGAACAGCTCTGGGATGATCCCCTGGGATTGGGGTGATCCCCTGGGACCTGGGACAATCCCCTGGGACTGGGATGATCCCCTGGGATTGGGGTGATCCCCTGGGATCTGGGACAATCCCCTGGGACTGGGATGATCCCCTGGGACTGGGATGATCCCCTGGGATTGGGGTGATCCCCTGGGATCTGGGACAGTCCCCTGGGATTGGGATGATCCCCTGGGATCTGGGACAGTCCCCTGGGATCGGGATGATCCCCAGGGAAGCCGCACTCACTGCATGGGCCCATGGATGCCGTGGCGCGGGCTCGGCAGCAGGATCGGGGTGCGGAAAGGGAATGGATTGGGATGAACCCCGAGGGCACGGAACGGCTCCGGGACGATGCCCTGGGACCCGGGACGATCCCGCGGGATCCCCTGGGATCGCACTCACTGCACGGGCCCGTGGATGCCGTGGCGCAGGCTCAGCAGCAGGATTGGGGTGAGGAAAGGGAATGGATTAGGATGAACCCCGAGGGCACGGAACGGCTCCGGGACGATGCCCTGGGACCCGGGGCGATGCCCTGGGACCCGGGACGATCCCGTGGGATTCCCTGGGATCGTACTCACTGCATGGGCCCGTGGATGCCGTGGCGCAGGCTCAGCAGCAGCCGCGGCGGGGCCACGTCGTGGCACAGGTAATGGCTGGAGTCGGCCGTGAGCCGGAAGTACCCGTCCACCAGCGACACCAGCGCCAGCGCGCTCCCGGGGCACGGCAGCTGCACCTCCTGCGGGGGGAGAGCACCGCCGTGGGGCGCGGGGAGCGGCAGTTCCCGCGGGAAGCCCGCAGGGAGGTCTCAGGAAACCCTCGGAAAACCTTTGGAAAACTCTCAGAAAACCCTTGGAATAGAACGCTCAGAAAACCCTTGGAAAACCCACGGGAAACTCTCTGAAAACCCTTGGAATAAAACCCTTGGAATAAAACCCTTGGAAAGTGCATGGAAAACTCTCAGAGAACCCTTGGAAAACTCTCAGAAAACCCTTGGAATAAAACGCTCATAAAACCCTTGGAAAACCCACGGAAAACTCTCTGAAAACCCATGGAATAAAACCCTTCGAATAAGACCCTTGGAAAACCCTTGGAAAGTGCATGGAAAACTCTCAGAGAACCCTTGGAAAACACTCAGAGAACCCTTGGAAAACTCTCAGAGAACCCTTGGAAAACTCTCAGAAAACCCTTGGAAAACTCTAAGAAAACCCTTGGAATAAAACGCTCATAAAACCCTTGGAAAACCCATGGAAAACCCTCAGAAAACCTCTGGGAAACCCCGCAGAAAACCCTTGGAAGAAAACACTCGGAAAACCTTTGGAAAACGCTCAGAAAACTCTCAGAAAGCCTCTGGGAAAGCCTTGAAAAACTCTTGAGAAAACCCTTGGAAAACCCTCAGAAAACCCTTGGAAAACCCTCGGCAAACCCTTGGAATAAAACACCCATAAACCCCTGGAGAACCCTTGGAAAACCCTAAAAACCCCCTCAAAAACCCCATAAAAACCCCCCGCTCTTCCCAACGCCGCCTCTTCCTGACCCGGGAAGAAGAATTCCACGATCCCGGCATCCCGGAGGGACCCGCGGCCACCCACCAGGCGCTCGTTGTCCTGCCGGTGGATGCAGATCCTGGAATCCTTGACCACCACGTGGGTGATTTCCCGGAAATCGCAGAAACGGCGCCACTGGAGCTCGGCCGGCGGCGCCTCCGGCTCCTTATTCCCGCTTTTCCTCCCGAAATATCCGCGCTGGGAGAAGCTTTCCGTGCTCTGCGGGGAGAATTCTGGATTTTTTCCAGCAGCTGGGAAGGAAGCTGGGGGAACTGGGATGAGCTGGAGGGTGAGGGAAAGCCTGGGAGCACAAAGTTGGGAGGGGATGGATGGGGGTTTTTTGGGATCAGGTGGGATTTGGGGTGATCCTGCATGGATTTGGGGGTTTTGGGGTCGGATTGGGGGTTTTTCTGGGGCGTCTGGACACGGAAGCCGAGGAGGAGGTGGCGTGGGATGGATTTGTATGGGAATGCTGGGAAAGGCTCTGGGCAAACCGGGAGAAACCGGAAAAAGAACTCGAGGAACGTTCAGAGCGCCGCAAACCGAGCGGGGAAAAACCCCCCAAAAACGGGATTCGGGTCGGGAACGGCTCATCCCAAAACCAACCTCGTCCCAACCCACCTCTCCGGCCACCGGCCGCCACTGGATCCCCCCGGTGCCGGTGACCAGGACGTGGTGAGTGACCGGAAAACCCGCCGGGATCGGCGGCCGCTCCCGGCTCCCGTTGGCGCAGGGCGGCCCCTCCTCGCCCTCGGACGCCGTTTCCAGGGAGAACGCCGGGAAAAGCTCGCTCCCGAACCTGGGAGCCAGGTGTTCCAGGGTGGCCAGGTACTTGTACATCACGTCCCGCTCCGACAGCTTCCCGGCGCCCACCGTGTGCCGCTGGAAGCGCCGCAGGAAGCGGCGGAAGACGTTCTTCATGCGGAAGCGCGTCAGGAAGTTGTTCTGCTGGATCTGGCGGCGGAAGGAGCGCGGGATGCAGTCCTTGAAGCTGCCCAGAGAAAGGGGGAAAAAGATCTCAAACCCCTTGGAAAACCCCTCGGAAAACTCTTGGAAAACTCTCAAAAAACCCTTGGAAGAGTCTCAAAAAACCCTTGGAGGAGACTCAGAAAACTCTTGGAAAACCCTTGGAATAGAACACCCTCATAAAACCCTTGGAAAACCCATGGAAAACTCTTGGAAAACCTTTGGAAAACTCTGAGAAAACCCTTGGAATAAAACGCTCAGAAAACCCTTGGAAAGTGCATGGAAAACTCTCAGAAAACCCTTGGAAAACCCACATAAAAACCCTTGGAAAAACGCTCAAAAAATTCCCAGAAAAGCCTCGGCTGGGAAGAGGCCGGGAGCGGAGGAAACGCGGCTTTCCCCGGAGCGAGGAAAACCGGGAAGAAAAACCGAGGAAAGGCGGGGAAAAACGCCTCCGGAAAAGCGGGAATTTCACCTGTACTTCCGGGCCACCTCCTCCAGGGAAAGGCCCCTCCTGAGGGCGATGTGGGACAGGTGCAGCACGGCCATTCCCAAACTCTCGTTCTTGAACTTCTGGATTTCCGGCTCGCTCCGGAAATCCTTCAGGGACGCGACGTCGTTGATGAACTCGAACTTTCCCTGCGGGGAAGCTGGGAGTGGAATTCCCTCCCTAAACGGGAGAAACCGTCCCCGTGGAATTACGGGATCCCGCCGCAATCCCGGCGGGATAAAACCTTTCCAGAGGGAAAACTTGGGGTGGGGGAGGGTTGTTTATCCTTAAATAAACCCTTGGGGAGGGAAAACGGATCCTGAGCCAAATCCAGCTGGATTGAGGGAAATCATCCCTGTTTTTCCCAAATCCGGCTGGATCGAGGGAAATCATCCCTGTTTTTCCCAAATCCGGCTGGATCGAGGGAAATCATCCCGGTTTTCCCCGCTCCAGCCCGGTTACCTGCTCAAACAGGTACTCGAAGGAGGATCTGTCCAGCAAAGCTGCCCCGGGAGGTTTTTCCTCGGGAGCGTCCCCCGGGCGCGGCACGTTCCGGAAAACCGCCGGCTCCTTGTCGTTCATCCCGTGCCAGTTCCGGAAATAATACCTGGAATGGGAAGGGGAGGAGGAGGAGGAGGAGAGGGGCTGGCTCCGTGCTGGGAGCCGCATTCCGGGCTCGGATAGGTGGATTTTGGGGGTTTTTTAGGAGTAAAACTTGGAAAACAGGAGGATCGGCCACATCCCTAAAAAAAAAACCCGGGATTTGAGGCCAGGGAACGCATCTGAACTGGGAACGAAGGGCAGCAGCCTCTTCCCGCCTCCGGAGTGGGAGAACTTAAACCTTCTCCCACGCGTTTTTAGGGATCCCTGCCGATCCCAAAAACCTCTGGAAGCGACGTCGTCCCCGCGCCGGGAGGGAGGAGGGAGACCGAGGAACACCGGGAATACGGGAACGGATTTTTCCGTGCCAGTGGGAGAGCTCCGAAGGGGCGAATTCCCGGATTGGACCCCCGCGAGTCGGACCCGGAGCGGCGTTTCCGCGGGAATCCGGGGCGGGAAGCGGCCTCACCTCATCCTGAAGAGGAGGCTGACGCTGGTGTCCTTCCCGATGTGGAACTGGTGGTTGGGAGGGAGCCAGATCCGGCTCTGGGGGTCGTACAGGGCGAAGAGGCTGTAGCACAGCGGGGTGATTCCTGCCGGGAACGCCAGAAATCCCGGCTTTTTTATGGAATGAAACCTTGCCCGCCCCGTGTTTTCCCCAAAAAACCCCCAAACCCCACGTGGGATCCACCGGGAAGGAGCAGGGGCGGGGTGATCCCTAAAAGCGGCGTTTCCAACTGGGAAAAGCCGGCCGGGACGAGGGGTTGTTCCCAAAAAAAACCCCTGGAATTCCAGGGGGGGTTTCGTTCCCGAGGAACTGGAACTCTCGGCTGCTTTAATTCCCGAGCAGCAGAATTCCAGCTGCTTTTATTCCCAACGACCCCAAACTTGGCCGGTTTTATTCCCCCTCCAAAAAAATCACTGGGATTTCCATTTTTACCCCCCAAACCCGAAAATCCGTCAAGTTTTATTCCCGAGAAACCCCACGAAATCCAGTTTTGGGTTTTATTCCCCGAAAAAACCCTGGGGATCAGGAAACTGGGAATTTCTCAGCCTTTGGAAGGAATCCAGTTGGGATCTGGTGTTCCTTGGGGATATCTGGTGTTTTTCCTGGGGATTTCTGGTGTTTTCACTGGGAATTTCTGGTGTTTTCCCTGGAAAACCCAGCATTCCTTGGGAATTTCTGGTGGTTTCCCAGGGAATCTCTGGTGTTTTCCCAGGGAATCTCTGATGTTTTCCCTGGAAAACCTGGCATTCCTTGGGAATTTCTGGTGGTTTCCCTGGGAATTTCTGGTGTTTTCCCTGGAAAAACCCGGCGTTCCTTGGGAATCCCTGGTGTTTTCCCAGGGAATCTCTGGTGTTTTCCCTGGGTTCCCCAGGAATTCCTCAGCCCTGGCACGGACCCCCCAGGACCCNNGGGCCCGGGGAACGGCCCCAGGACCCGGGAATGGCCCCAGGGCCCCGGGAACGGCCCCAGGGCCCCGGGAACGGCCGGGAAAAGCGGGAGGCCCCCGTCCCGCCGCCCCTCACCGATCCCGCGCGCCAGGTCGATGCAGATCTCCTCGGCGCTGAGCGATCCCTGGGAATACACCCGGCAGCGTTCCCGGTCCTCGTCGCCGCTCCAGTGCAGGAACACCTTGACCCCGGGGCCGGCCGGGAAGCCGCAGCCCTCGGCCTCGGCCTTCGCCCCGCGCTGGCACAGGGACATGGCGGCTGCTTCCCGAGGCGCGGGGAGAGAGCGGGGATACGGCTGGAAAACGGCATTCCCGGGGCTCGGGGAGCCTCGGGCGCGCCGGGGAGGGGGAAAGGGGGAAGCAGAAGGGATTGGGGATCTCCCCCGAGGAGGCCGGGGAATGGCGGAGCTTCCCCTCCAGGTCTTCTTCCCGGCCCTCTTATCCCAGAGAATCCCAGTAATGTCCCAGTTTATCCCAGTGAAAGGGATCGGGGGAGGCGAGAATTCCGAACGCAAAGAATTCCTGAGGTTTTTTTGGGGGAAGGGGAAGAAGGGGATGGATTTTGGAGCCGTTTCCAGATGGGGTTTGGCTCATTCCCAGATGGATTTTGACCCGTTCCAGGGTGGATTTGGGGATTTTCAGGAGGGATTTTGGACCCGTTTCAGGTTGGAATTTCGACCCCTTTCAGGATGGATTTTGACCCTTTTTGAGATGGATTTGGACTCGTGTCAGGATGGATCTTGATCCATTCTGGAGTGGATTCTGACCCATTTGGGGATGGATTTCTGACCCACTCCAGGGCGGATTTTGACCCCTTTGGGGATGGATTTCTGACCCACTCCAGGGCGGATTTTGACCCCTTTGGGGATGGATTTCTGACCCATTCCAGGGCGGATTTTGACCCATTTGGGGATGGATTTCTGACCCATTCCAGGGTGGATTTTGACCCATTTGGGGATGGATTTCTGACCCACTCCAGGGAGGATTTTGACCCCTTTGGGGATGGATTTCTGACCCATTCCAGGGCGGATTTTGACCCATTTGGGGATGGATTTCTGACCCACTCCAGGGTGGATTTTGACCCATTTGGGGATGGATTTCTGACCCACTCCAAGACGAAACTTTGACCCATTTCAGGGCAGATTTTGCCCCACTTCGCGCCGAAATTTGGACCCATTTTGGGCTGGATTTTGCTCCATTTCAATACTCTCAGAAGAGGTT
>VZRQ01004195.1:15441-30853 GCA_013397975.1 Machaerirhynchus nigripectus | reverse complement strand
GTGTGATATACTTTAAATGTCACTTGGGGGAGAATTCAACACAGGTAGCAGTATCCCCCTGGTGTTTCCTCACTCTGGGACAGAAAGTTCAGCACTGGAGTCAATTTCCACATTATTATGGGTTGGCAACCTCATCGAAATCAATGCAATCCCATCCATAATTGTAAAAAGTGAATTGAATTAACAAGGAGTCAACCTCTCTTAACGTACGGATTAATGCTCACATCTTCAAATTTTGTACCTGAGAGATGAACAGTCGGAGATTGACAGTTTCTATGGCAACAGCTAATTTTGGTGACTAGTCACACAAACTTAACAGCTGAACAGAAAATCATCAAGGACGCAACGAAAGTCAATAATTAACAAAACTCACAGATTGGAATGCATTCACACAAACTTTTAATTGCATTTCTGAGCACAACAGTATTTTAAAGGCATTTTTGCTGTGGAAATTTTAGTATGAAAAGAATATTAAAACATTTTCATATCCGACACTACTTTTGTGAATCCAAGTGAACTTGGGAAAACAGTTGCCTTTTTTTCTCCAAATGTCTGAATACTAGGAACTTACTTCTCCTAGGTTCAAATAACTTCTTGCTTATATAACCTGGGCATAGGTGATGTCTTTAGGAATAGTATATAGTAGGTTTATTGTGTAGAAAGTGAAAAAAGAAAATAAATTACAGTCAGCTCAATTTTTATAGTTGTTTATGGATGCAGAAAGAGTTTTAAATTACTTGAAAAGCAAGAAAATTATTTCATTTTTAATTATTTTTGGTTTTTCCCTGCCTGTAATGGTGTAGTTCCCTACATGAATTATTGGATTTATCTGTCACTGGGAAATCATTCTTAATTTTCGTGATGATACAATGACAGTGGTTCTTACAATAAAATACTCTGATTTTATGTACATAGTACTAACAACATAATGGGGAGATTTATATCTAAAGAACAGATAGACACATGGTTTAGGCATTTTGGTCACCATAGTCATTAAACAGTGGCAGTAACAGAAAAGACCTGTGTCTTTTCTTGCTGGAAACGCGTTGCTGTTCTCAACTCTTCACCATTCTTATCCCAGAACTTTTCAGATCTGGATCACATGAATTAATAAAGTCCGTATGTCCCTAGGAGACCTATTGCAAAGCGGAATTATTAGTAATATTAGCACAATTCTTGTGCAAGTAAGCTGGTAGCATCATAAATGAGCGGTACAGATTTATATGGTGTGTCTTAATATAGCTTTGATCACCTCTCCCACCTGTTAATGCTCACCAAACACCAGGGATTTACCATTAAGGACACAGAGTTTTAAGCGGATGGTTTGGATTTGACTAATATCAGATTACTTTTGATAATTATGGTGGGTTTTTTACCCAGAGTCCATCAGTGTGTGGTTCCTTGTCCTACTTGTCTGGGAAGTCCGGGTTCTCCCCAGTGATTTGTTTGGAAGCCTAATCTCACTCCTAATTCCCACCTGAACTTTACCAGATTTCTGCTTCTCCTTTAGGACAAAACTCAGCTCAGAAAAGTCAGCTCTGCTGAGACATGTATCCCACCTGCCCTTGCTGACCCCTCCAGAACTGTTCTTTTCTAGTGAAATTAAAGATGTTTACCTGTAATACGTCTCAGAGACAGGATTTCAAGAACAGCAGGTCATGCCTCAGAGCGCTGTTCTGAGTGCTTTATTAACCCAATTTCTACAGATCTGTGGCTGACTCAGAAACTTCAGAGAGCCTGCTCTCCTCCTGGTGTGCAGCTCTGGCAGGGAATCAAATTTCCCTAAACTGCTTCTGAATTATTATCATGAACTTTTGCACTCAGCGACTACAATCATTGTAACACAGAGTCATCATCCGCTGCAGTTAATTATTCAAACTGAATTTGCACATCTGTACTGGCTTTATATAGCTTGGCTTCAGGCAGGTTGGTTGAGAACTGCTGGAGATGGAAAATAGATTTGCTCCAAAGAGGTTGTTTTAAATTGGAATTGAAGAGTGTCTTGCTCTATTTTCCTCCATGTATAATGCATGACCTGCCAGCACACACCGCATGGCTTTTACTGTCGTTTTCTGCTGCATTCATACCACTCAGAACAAAGCCTGGGAGGGAAAAGGCCAAAGGTTTTTGAGCTAAGGAGTCTGATAAGAAAATTAATTTCACAAAGGTGATTATTAAATTAGCTTGGTCTGGATGACCTGTGGACAATGCTGGAAATATTTTCTTTTCTCAATAAACTTATGAACCATAAACAGAACAGTTTCCATAATTTGAAGGAATACCACTGGTGCAACTTTCTGTAACTTGAAGATAGTATCTTCATCAGGTCCTCTATGGACTTCACCACTATTCACCCATTCTAAATAGGTGTGACTTGGATTTTTTGGTGGTAAGAAACCTTTACTAAACAGATAGAAGATGCAGAAATGGGGAGGAGGATGACACAAAGGATATTGCTAACTGGACCAGAGTACAACATAACCCAAGAGAGAACATGATGAGGGCATTACCCAGGATGTAATGACTTGGGTTAAATCTTAGACCCACATGAAGTCAAAACCTCTCACAATTTACAAATAGTTCCAGGAATCACCTTTAAAACAAAATCCTGAGACCAACTCTGTTCTGAGTAGCAAAAATACATGCTTGGGCAGGTTTGTGAAAGGCCCAATACATGCATGTAGTTCACGTGAATTGAAAGACAAGATGTATTTTATATAGATTATTTTGTCAGAGAGCTCAATGTATACAGATTTTTAACCTTTTATTCCATTTGATTTGATTTATTGTAACTCTTTTTTAACACAGGAAACTTTGTTTTCCCATTTCATAAATTTTGAGCAGCTTGCATCCTGCTGACTGAGAGGTCTTTGTATCATTAATTGTTCCCTCCAAGTAAAGCAAATGTGCTTGAAGGACATGTTTTCATTTCAGTGTTTAACACTGGGCTTCTGTGAATGACTTTTGTACCATGCGGTCGGCGAGCAGGTGAATTTTTGGGGACATGATATTCCTGTACACCCTTTTCAACTGCCTGTCACCTAAAACAACAGCTTCACCCACCTGATTCATTGAGCCATCACTGCTGTGAAGTGCTGCTGCAGTTTTGTAAGTTCTGAATTCCTGTTACTGTGTTTGAAGTGGTTTTGCTTCTGTGTGCTTAATTTTTTAAGAGGGTTTGATCTGTGAATTTGACACACCTGACATTCCCCAAGCACGTGGACGATTTTTGGGACTCGAGCTGTGCAGAGCTTGCAGCTTTCACAAAATTTGATGTTTTCCAAGCATTACACTACAGGCTGAAGTGCAGACGTTTTCAGGAGCAAGCAAGCCAAGTGAAATTGTTGTGAAGTTACGTTTGCGGGAGGAGGGGAAAGCAGTGAAACTGTACTCCTGTAGTATTGCTCCTACTTGGCTTGAAATTGAAGCAGGTCTAAAGTGCAAACACCTCTCAGATTGTGATAAATACAGGTTTTTGTCCGCACTTAAAATTCTGTAAAGGAAAAACATCAGTGCAGTCTTCTTCGTGTCACACCTCACTCTGATTTCACTGCCAGAAAACAGGGGCAGAGGGAGCTTTTGTGAGTTTTGTTTTGTTTTCTACTGTAAGACTTCATGGTTACTTTTATTTCAGAACTGTTACAGGTGTTTGACGCCTTTGAAGCTGAAAAAGTAAAAGTTTCCCTTTCCACTGAGCTGCAGTAATTTCTTCCACGTCAGAGAAGGTCCTGGAAGAGAGTTTTTTCTCTTTGCCAAGGACTACTGGAAATCCACACAACCATGCCATGTGTGATGCCCAGACAGGAACAAACTCAGACTCCCCTCACCTACAAGTTTAAAGATAAGAAAGGAGAGAACAGCAGCACATGGGCCCAGGGTTGTTTACTGATGGGGGTGGCTGGCAGGGTAAAGTAAATGAATTACTTTTCTTTCAGTCCTTATCTCTCTGCCTGCACTCTGTCAAACTTCTGCTGAACTGAACAAAAGTCATGCCAGTGAATGACCCCTTTTATGTCTGCAAATTTTGATGTCCAGTAGAGAGTGAGCAGGCTTTGGCACGCACTGTGATGTTTTCCCCCAAATCTGAGCCCAGTGTGTAACAACTATGCTGTATTTTCAAGAACTCACAAAAATGTCTGTCACCTTTTCATCATTATTATTATTATGATTATTATTATTAATATAATTTTGTTATTCAGTTTCAGAGAAATGAAATTCTTAAACTTTCATGCTAAGGGAAAACGTGCAGGTTTTCCACTTTTTTCCCCTGTTATGCCCTTCATTTTTCCCAATGGATATGCTGAGTTTGAAGGCCCACCCTCATCGAGGGTTAACTGAAGGATCAGGGCTTCTCTTGCAGGAAATCTGGAGGTTACAAAACTATTGCAATAATTTGCTCACCTGTTCAACAATTAANGAGCTGCAGTAATTTCTTCCACGTCAGAGAAGGTCCTGGAAGAGAGTTTTTTCTCTTTGCCAAGGACTACTGGAAATCCACACAACCATGCCATGTGTGATGCCCAGACAGGAACAAACTCAGACTCCCCTCACCTACAAGTTTAAAGATAAGAAAGGAGAGAACAGCAGCACATGGGCCCAGGGTTGTTTACTGATGGGGGTGGCTGGCAGGGTAAAGTAAATGAATTACTTTTCTTTCAGTCCTTATCTCTCTGCCTGCACTCTGTCAAACTTCTGCTGAACTGAACAAAAGTCATGCCAGTGAATGACCCCTTTTATGTCTGCAAATTTTGATGTCCAGTAGAGAGTGAGCAGGCTTTGGCACGCACTGTGATGTTTTCCCCCAAATCTGAGCCCAGTGTGTAACAACTATGCTGTATTTTCAAGAACTCACAAAAATGTCTGTCACCTTTTCATCATTATTATTATTATGATTATTATTATTAATATAATTTTGTTATTCAGTTTCAGAGAAATGAAATTCTTAAACTTTCATGCTAAGGGAAAACGTGCAGGTTTTCCACTTTTTTCCCCTGTTATGCCCTTCATTTTTCCCAATGGATATGCTGAGTTTGAAGGCCCACCCTCATCGAGGGTTAACTGAAGGATCAGGGCTTCTCTTGCAGGAAATCTGGAGGTTACAAAACTATTGCAATAATTTGCTCACCTGTTCAACAATTAATTGTCAGCCTCATAAGGGGAGAGGGGAATTCAGCTGGTCAGATGTGCTGTGTCTACTACTTTTATGTCGAGGTGCAATCTCTGAATCCACGTGTCCACATTTTCTGCTCAAAGCAGTGACGAAATTTAGTGCCCATGTGCATTTTCAATACAGATTAAGTCAATTAATGCAAATTAATTAGATATTAATTCAGGACTTGGACAGAATTACTGTAATTTGTGCAAATGTTGTTGTGATAAGTGCATAAGTTACCCACCCTGAGCAGAGCACAGAACCAGCACTTCGTAAGGCAGCAAAGTGACGTAAAATAAACACAGAAAATTGCCTCATGTCATCTCAGGACCCAGTTAATGTGCTGTCATTAGCAGCACCACAAGCAATTAGACTGCTTAAAACTCCAATGCCTTTCTTTAATTAGCTTAATGATTGGATGGGGGTGTAGAGTTTTAAATTCATTCAGGTGCTGTTTAGAGCAGAGGGGAAAATAAGTTTTTATAAATATAAAGAAATCTATGAACTGACTAAAACCACAACATTTTCAGAACGCATTTATGGAAAAGCTTTTCCATAAATCCCAAAGTTTGATCCCAAACAGGTCAGAATTGATGGGTGTGTCGACTACACCTTGTAGAGGAGTTCTTCACTCATGCCTTAAAAAAAAACCCTTTTTTTTTTTTTTTGCAGAAGGTTCCAGGGCAGTCCTAGAGATGAGAGATTTCAGCTACCTGTCTACCAGGCACAAGGAAAAGTGGGAGCAGTGAAATGTTGAGGAGCTAAAGCTCATCTTTGCCCACCACAGCCGCAGTCCTGCCTTGTAAAGCAGGGAGTGCAATGAGGAAAGGCATGAGGGTGCAGTGGAAATGATGCTGGACCAGAAGAGCACATTATTATAAGGGAAGAAATAATTGAAATGGGCATCAAATCCTGATATATGGAGGTGTCAGTGCAGGCAGAAGGAAAGATACTGTAAGGTTATTACCTGAACGCAGGGGCAGTGAAAGGCTGCTGTCAATCAGTTCATAGAAACAGTTTCCTCCTAGCAGGCAGCTAAATTATAAATATTCCTGAGGTTATAAAGCTGTTGAAAAAAGCAAAACCGAAATGACAGCAGTTATGTGCTTTCCACAGCAAACACCCGAATTATACAAAACAAGGGAAAGAAAAATGACACAAACAAATTGTCTGAGCAGAGATTAAGGGCTTTAAATTTATTTACTGTAGAAACAGAGCACATCCACGTGAGATACATGATCCCAGGCTATAAATGCTTCAAAGTTAATAACGAAAAATTGAATTATTTACCAGCTGCGTTAACAGACAACCCTTGCAGCTTGCAGTGAGGAAAAAACCCCTAATGTTAAAGATTTATTAAAAGCTTCAGAACCTTCTGAAAACTTAGCCCTACCTATTGACAGTGCTGTCCCTTTCTGAAATTATATTTATTGCAGACCTGCAGGCTAGGAAATGTAGTATTGCTATCAACAGCAACAGCCCACGGACTCTGTTCTGCACTTGGGAGGCCACAGGACCGAGGCACACCAGGTTTCCTTTCTTCCATTTCATCCTGACCTGCCCGGAGCTTTGTTTTAACTTGTTTTAGCTCTAACAGTGATTTTTCTACTGGCCAGTTGGCTGGGGCCAATCTGTCTTACTTTTGCCTATCTTTGTACAGTGTAACCACAGTTTCTGGGCAAGGTGGCAGTAAGAGGCGGTTCTTTGGTGGAGAATGAGGTATTTATTACCCGAGTGCAGTGCAGGAATTTATGACTGTACGGAGTGGTGCAGAGCAGTGCAGGCGTGGAAGGAGAGCAGTGGTGACAGAGGGGAAGTCATGGGGGGAGGTACGACGCATGGCAGAGGCTGAATATTAGAAAATGTAAAAAAATTGCTCCTCCAAGGCGAATCAAAATAATCAGAATGGCAAGGAGGAAAAATAAAGCTCATCATACTGAAGCAGTGCTGATGTTTTGTGTAACAGAGCTTTTTACACAGTAACATTCTTTATTTGATTTTCCTTTATTTTTCTGTAATAATTTAACCTAGGCTCATGAAAATCTTTTCGAATTACCATTAAGACAATAAAGATTTTACTGTTATTGTTCATAATAATAATTATTGGCTTTATGTCTGTGGAGTGTTCTCTTTTTGCCCATAACAAGCTTTATGAACGTTGAAAGCAGAGTAAAATAGACATTCACTTATTTTAATTCCTTTAATATCAGGACATGCAATAAAGCAGTTATTTTATGAGAGGAGGGAGTTCTTAAATTACTCCCAAACAATCACAGAATATTCTGAGTTGGAAGGGACCAACCAGGGATCAACAAACTCCAAGCCCCAAGAGTCCTACCACCATTTCAGTTGATTATCAGGGATTAGGGCAGCAAATGAGCCAAGGATCCATTCAGTATTTCACCTGCACTTGGAACAGTGTTATGAAATGCAAAAGGAAGCTTACTCAGGAAAAGAGGCTCTCAGGTGGGACACATGGACTGGGATAAATCAGCTTTCCCTGGAGCTGGGACAGGATGCACCAGCTGGGAGCCCAGCCCTGTAGGATGAACGTGACATTGGGGCACAACTACTACTTCTATATCCTGTGTCAAATTTCTGAGTCCTGGAATTTCCCCAGAGCTTCAGCATATTTCTGTATCAGACCCACACTTGTTTGGAAATCCTGCGGGTCCCAGGAGAGGGCAGGAAGTTTGGGCAGCCGGGCAGTGGGCAGCCTGGGCGTAACCGCGAGTTGGCTGTAGGGGTCCTGATTTATCTGTGCCCCCTTTCTGCTCTGCTACCTGCCTCTCTAATTCAATCTCCTCAGCCCCAGCTTTCTCACTCTCCCAGCACAGAGAACTCATTTGTTTCAGCAGGAGAAAGCAGGCACTTTTAAACCTAGAGCTGATGGCCTTGAAGCAGATTCCGCTGCGCCTTTCGGGGAGCACAGAGCAGCGAAACAATCCAGGACTTCAAATCCATGCAGACAAGGATGCTTTCTGCCTCTCTGTGGTCCAAGCACCAGCCCCTGCTCCCTGGATCATCTGCAACTGGGAGGACAGAACCTGAGCAGGATTTTTACCCTGCCAAGGCTGTGGTTTTTAACAACAGATTACCACTCCCTGACTGTCAGCGGCTACTGCTCTATTGTTTTGGTTTGGTGCACATGTCTGGGATGTCTGGCCTCCAAAATCCCTGCCACATGAAATGCACAAAAGCATCCTTCATCTGCCTCACAGAGAGAAGAAATCCAGTGTGCTTAGTAAGGGTTGGACCTGCTGAGCGACAACCTGAGGCAGAGTAGCCAGTTTCTTTCATGACGAACAAAAGCTATCGGGATTTCGCAGATGCCAGCCTCAGCCCCACAAACCATCTCCCACACCCCTAGGTGGAGCAACGCCTGATGTGTGGGTCCTGGAGGCACTTTAAAGGGAAACTGCTCAGTGCTGTCATGAGAGAAATTCAGCAACGTGCACTTAGAAATAAAGCATTATATGTTTAAAGGTCTGTCAGAATCAGGCAGAGAGCTTTGCTGGTTTTAGCTCTGTTTATAGCAAAAGCAGGAGTTCTGAGGATCTCCCCCACTGGGGATATTCAAGAACCATCTGGACACAATCCTGTGCCATGTGCTCTGGGATGACCTTGCTTGGGCCACAAGGTCGGACCAGATGACCCAGAGTGGTGCCTTCAAAACGGACCCATTCTGGGATTCCCTGATCTCAGTCTTAGGCTAGCACAAAAATCCCACCTACATCTCAGATCAAATATTTAAACTGTCGTGGATGGTGTTGGACATTGTTCTGGTGATTTGATCTAACCAGACTGCAAAAGCCCCCAGTGCAATGGTCAGTACAGCACTCCCTGCTTTTCCTAATGAGATTACAGATCTGCTCTGTTGTTGTAGCTGACAACATTCATTTCTGTATTAGCACCAAATTATGCTGCTCACAACAAAGCACCCTTGCTCGACTGCCCGTGCCAGAACTACTCATAGGATTTTTATTCCATTTCCACAAGCTGGTTTTATCTGAAAACCAGTGATTAAAGACAGAACCAAACATTTAGCACCAGGTCAGCAATGTGCTGTCTTCTACAGTGCTGTGAAAACAGAGCAGGGGACACTAGGACGTTTACTTAAAATCTGATTTTATTTCAGTGCTTCCCTGCGAGCAGCCTAAGCCTCTCAGAAAAATCCTGCTCCTGAAACAGCCAGGTGGGCCACCGTGGCTCGCCACATCCATCCTCCTTCTGCATTGTTGGTACCTCACTGGGTGTCATGTCCTTCCCAACAAGCCACTGTTTCCAGTGAGGTGCTATCAGTTTAACACAAGGACACAGAAAAAGTTGCTGCAAATCTAGAAGTCCCAGAAAACAATTTTTGTCTGTTCCCATCCTGCCCTTTATTGGGCCTTTGGACCAAAACCAGTTGTCTACTGGTGCTGTACTGGCTTTTCTGGTCTCACAGTGAGTAATGCCCAGCATCCTGCTGTATAACCCTGTGTCACACACAGCCAGCTTCATCTTTGCCTGTCTGAATCCCTTCTGATCTCTCTGCTTTTCCTCAGATCCTCCTGATGTGCAGTTCACACAGTGGGAAATGAGTGGGTAGAAAAAAGCACTCAAATGGAAACTAGACCTGGGCGAGGATCTCTGGTGAATTGGGAAGGACTCCGCCTCACACTGCTTGATTTTCTCTCCTGTGGAGAAAAGTGTTTCATCTTTAACAGATGATGGCTACATTCCTATAGGATTTGACAGACAAGGGAGAAACTAGACACTGACTTTCCAGAAACTTTTATCTACATGTGAGGTTAATTTTCCTATCCCAGTGAAAAGCTGGAGCTGCCAGAGGAAAGAAAATGAGCGCTGGGTCACAGTATCAGGATTACAACAGCTTCAGACTCCAGGTGCTGATTTCTGATGGGAACTGGAAGAACTTAAGATGAGGTACAAGATACAGAGGCCAGAAATTAGGTGAATTTAGGAAATACACACTGAATGAGATGTAGAGCTAAAAGGAGACTTTACAGTGGTTATTGGTGTCCAAATCCAAATGCAGTTCAGAGGTTCCTTTTGCCAAAAACTACGAGGCCTGACAGCTGCCTGCAAGAACAGAGTGCTTTCAGTCTTGAATAGCAGTATTTCCCACAGCCAAGGTTAGACCTCCGCGTGTGCTCTGGCACTTTCTCATTTCAGGAGCTGAGAACCTACTCTCCAAGGCTATCAATATATGCTGGAAGGCCATCCAAGCCTAGGTATGCAGACCCAAGACCCAGCCTGACAGAGATGCTTGTATCACCCCTAACTTGTGGTGTCTTGCTTGCTCTCTTCCCAGCTTGAGGGCTCCTGCATTCCTGAACAGGCAATAGCCAAACTTCACAAGGAAGGTGAGCCTTGCACAAGGCTCCCTGGAGCTTGGTGATTAAGGCTACCTCTGGAGAACGGGGCTTTCACTGACTCTAGAAAAGAAAGCCCCCAGCCAGCATCCCCCAATTCCAAATATTCTGAGCAAGAGCAGTTGAATGAGAGCACTCCAGCTCCACTGACCTGTGGTTACCCTACAAAGGATACCCCAGTGTACTTAGACACCCTAGTGCCTAACACAGCTCTGTTCTGTATTCTGATGAGGGAGTGAAATCAAAGGTTTGTGGGACTTCAGGTACATTCCTATGCTTGGTACTTTCTGTCAGCTGTCCCTAGGCTGTTTCCCACCTGAATACACCAGCATGGGTCTACACTGCCTATTCAGTCACTAGAAACAATCACTCTGATCACCCTTCAGGACTGCCTAAGGTTCCCCATTCATTCCGTCTTTATGCCCAGCTCTTCCATGGAATGGCTCATGGATTTTTTTAGGCAGTGCAGAACCTACACGAAGGTGTTCAGCGTGCCCGCCTCACTGAAATGATGATGTTCCTCTGAAATCTGGTCTGAGGACTTTCAGTGCTCAGTGTAACACAACCTAAAAAGATTAAAATTCTCGTCTTTCTGTCCTTCGGCATTGCCCTCTCTAACGAGCATGATCTTTTTCTGTCAGCTCTGTCCTTTATTTCAGCAAGCTCTTTCTCTCTCTTGTAAACCGTCTGGCCTTATCTTTGGCTGGAAGTTAAGAAAATTCTTCTGTCTGATGTTGATCAGCCAGCAGGGAATGCTTACAGCATCAGCTAGCCAGTCTCTACTTCACCTCCCAAGAAAGAAAACAAGAAATTCTCCAAGCCAGCTTCCCACAGCCTGGAGGGCCTGGGATTTACAGCCTGTTTGAACTCTCCCAGATGGTAACACACCAGGCTGCTGCAACACCACGCTCAGTGGCTTGTCCAAAGGCACTTCCTCAGACTGATTTATTTGTTCTCTCAACTTCAACAAGGTTTTGTGTTTGTGTCTCTCTTTTCTCTCTCAGTTTCCAGACTGTCCCAGCTGGACACTTTATGCCACGTGCCATTCTTGTCCACCTAGCAAAACACATTAAATCTGCAGGGGAGGGAAATTGGGGCCAGAGGTATTTGGCATTTTGGGAGGAAAGGGGCAGGAGTGTGCAGAAAGCTTGCCTGAGGAACACCCTGTGTGCTGGCATGTGTGTCAGTAGTCAACTGTCTACAGATGAAGGGATATATGTCTATGCCTGGAAAAGTGACTTTGCAGTCCTTGCCTCTGTGGGTTTTATTTAATTGTGATATATGCAGCAGTCATAACAGCTTTGGCACAACATCATTTGTGTCTTAATTAAATGAAACATGCTGTTCAGAAACAACGCAGCCATGGAGTTTGGAAACACTTGAGATATGCCTTCTGCTCACAGGCTCAGCCTGGCACTACAAACAAAGGAGGCAGTGTGTGTTTGTATGTCTGCGCATGCATATTTACGTAAAAATAAATTATCCTGCAGCCCTTTTCCTGCACAGTTCCTGATAATTCCGCCAGTTTTAATGCATTAGCAAGGAAAATGAGGAAGTGACTATCAAAGGGTGAAAAGGATAAATGGCACTGCTTTCAACTCAGCAAGGCATCAGGAGGCCCCATCATCTGCACAGTTCAGTTTTGCTTTGACAGACACCACCTCCTCTCCTGGGAGGCTCTTGAAGACACGGTGAGGTTGATACCAGCCTTATCACAAGGAACCAGGACAACAGCTTGGAAGAACAGAAGCAAAGCCAAAATACACTTACGAAGGAAGAAAATGAACTGAAAGGAAGCAAAAAGCTAAAATGCTTTCAAAGAGGCATTTTCAACCAAAAAAAACCAGACACACAGACCCCCACATTTCCTTGCTGCAGTACACAATTTGACTCAGAATGCAAGATTCCATGTATTATTGTTGCTGAATTCAAATATCTTAACTGATAATGGAATCCTACACACAATAGCATAACAGAAGGCAGAAAAACAGAAGTTTTTCAGATGTACAGTTTACAGGTATTAAGGTTTGTTAAGACTGTTTCTAAAGCCAGTTCTCCATTTTGTGCTTTTGCCAGAAATTGGGGTGGGTGTGTGAGTGCAAAATGAGAGCTAATTTACCTGTTGCCAACCTACAAGAGCCCTTCTCCTTTTCTCTTTCAGTTCTTCTGGTACTATATGACCAATTCCCATGCCCCTGTCTCTGAATCTCCACCTCTAGGTACCAAAAGCCATGAAATTAAAAGACCCTTTCAAATCTAATTGCAACTTTTAAACACCTCAAAACACTTTTTAATCTGTCTGAGAATTAAATCTCTCTCATTCCCATGAAAACCAGCAAAAAAAAAAAAAAAGTATAATATTTTCAGAGCAGAGATCAGAAGAGAGACACAAAAGTTGGTTTCTTTTATCAAGTATGAAACTGGTCTGGTAACAAAACCCAAAGCTTGAGAATCACAGTCTGGATCACTCAGCTGTGGAAGAATTCACAGTACCAGAAATCTACTTCTTGGCCCAAGATTCCTACCATTATTTGCTTTTCTGTACTTTTTCAAGAACGTTCTAATACAACTTCTGGGTATTAATTGAGGTATTGTATATATTAAAACAATTTTTTAGCACTGTAACACATTTTGTTTGGGTCTTTTTTTTTCCCCTGCCATATGATCTGCCTAAAGCTATTTCTTCTTTATTGCTAAACATAAACTCTGAACAAAAATTATTTTCCCTGCCAAAACACTCTTTTCAAGTCAATTTCACTTTTGCATGAGAAAAAGTTGTAGGGGATTGTCCCCATGAACTTTGAATGTCTTTCCAGTCTTGGCTGAGAACGGTTCATACCACCTATAAATCTGGCTGCTACCCTGACTGAATGAAAGCTGCTTTCTTAAATTAAACTGCTGCAGCAGGCAGGCTGGAGAACACTTTAGTTTCTGTATTTCTGCACATAGTCCCCACCCTGTAAATCTCACTTCTTTTTTCCCTTCCCCTGTGTTGTGACAAGGCGTTTGTTCAGCATTTCAGCTGCATGTCTGATGGGAAATATTGGGATTTCCCAGCTGGACCAAACCCAAGACAATCCAGTCTGGTGTTGTGTCTCCCGAAGTGACTGTTTTCGTGCAAATGGGAACAATCTGCTAATCACACCAGAATTCCTCCTGACCTCTAAGAAACACTGGCTCCAACACTGGCAAAATACGTAACATGATTGCCACTAAATTCATCTCAAGAGACCAGAAACTTTGGTAAATATTCTGAAGCAGTTTTGTGGACCTGTGATGTTTTGTCACAGCCTCCTGTGTGAAACACTGTTGTTAATTTCTTTATTGTCCCCACCTTTCTTGTGGTTTAGGAGAGCAGCAGTTCCTGATCTCCCACCTACAATCCACGTGTTTATGTCTACATTCTATTATTATCTTCAATTATTACTATTATTATTTGATATTCTGTTATTATCTATATCTATACCTGCTTCTGTAACAGTATCACTGTATTTACCTGTGCCACTGACTCATTCTGTGTTGTTCTAAGAGACTTTATTGCAACTGCATTTACCCAAAGCAAACAAATGCACACCCAAAATAATTAATCAAACCCCAAGACCTTTCGTTACAAGTTTTCCATGTTTGGACTAAAAGTGCTAATTAATAGGTCAATATACTGGGCTAATAGCCTAGTTGGATCGGCAGAAAAAAATTATCAGCAAATGTGTGAAATACCATCAAACACAAAAATATCCCCTGACATATGAAAGCAATTTAATTTAATTCTTACAGATTAATTTAACATATTGGTGGATTTTGTCTTTTTTCTCTTTTTTTTTTTGCGGGGGGGGGGGGCAGGGTTTAGAATTTAATTACTTCAGTAAATGCCTCAGTTTCTTTAGTTCACAGCCCCAGTAGATGCCTGGGAAATGGTTTTTATAAACATATTCACACTTTGTGCTGCTTTTTTTTTTTTTTTTTATTCTATGGGGAGATTGAGACTTTGGGGTGATTTGATTCTGTAGTTACAACTACTTAAATTCTAAAATGTTACACAGAAACTCTGTTCAGTGCACACAGGTTCTTTCCAAGGACCCCCTAAAATAATCTGCAATGTTTTCAGACTCTCAATATTTTCAGAAACTCAACAGACTTTACAATTGTGCTAGACATTCTGAATAGAAAGGGCAGTGCAAATAGAACACCTCTGCTCACACTGTATTTGCTTAGTACTGAGCACACAAAGTTTGGAAAGGTGGGGTTTGGGGGATTTTTTTTGTCATCTCAACCACTGGGATGTCATTTGCATCTTTAACTTAACGAAAAGGAACAAAAAGCCCAAAAAAGCATGTCTGGCTTAGGAACAGGGTGAATAGTCTGTGGCTGAATAGCACCAGTGTCACAGGTTTTACTTTCATTACAATGTCTTGACAGCAGAAGCACTTCACTACAAATTGATGGAGAAACTAGGAAAGGACAGGAGGAAAGTGTGTGCCAGAGTGTTGAAGCGCCTGGGTACAGATTTTGTCTCACTGCAGGATCTTGCCATTTTAAACAATTTTTTGGTTCTGGGTTTGAGGTGTTTTTGGTTTTTGTTTGGGTTTTTTGTTTGGTTGGGTTTTTTGTGTTGTTTTGTTGTTGTTGTTGTTGTTGTTGTTTTTTGGGTTTTTTGTTTTTGTTTTTGTTTTTGTTTTTGTTTTTGTTTTGTGGAATCTCAACACGCAATAAGCTTTTGATTCTTACCGAGCACTCTTATTTCAATTTTCTTTACACGAGTGTTTGTGTGTGTGTGTTTCCTAAGGATATCCATGAAGCCTCCCTCCTAATGACCCCACAGCAATTTCAGTAAGATATTTTTTTTCCATGAGAGAAAAAGAGTATCAGCATGGTGAATGAAGGC
>VZRQ01004192.1:60177-83105 GCA_013397975.1 Machaerirhynchus nigripectus | reverse complement strand
CCTCTGGCGCGGTCCTGACTGTCCTGTCGCGGGCTAATAAAGCGGTATTTACGCCGTCCCGAGAGCGGCCAACAGCGCCTGCCGTTCCGAGCCGCCCTCTTAGAGTAGCACGCGGGCAGAGCTCTATTCCGACTGTGCTCGCCCGGTGCCCCCCCCCCTTCCCGCCCCGAGTCGCGGCGCGACCGCGCCTCTGCTGCTCGGCACAGCCGGCCCCGNGGGGCTGCAGTGCCGCTGGCTCGGGGGGCTGCAGTGCCGCTCGCTGGCCACGAGGCGGCAGCACCGCCGCCGAGCGCAGCCGAGGGCTGGGACGCGCTTCCGGGCAGGGAGAGAACAGAGAAACGTCGGCTTAGAAGAGCACTTTTTATTTTCTTCAACCCGGTCGTATTTTCTTACGTTTTCAGGCACTTGGATTGTTTCATTCCTATATAAAAAACGTCAGGTCATTATTTTCAAAATCTACAGATCTCTATTCCAACTTTCCTGTATATAAGATAGTAGAGAGGGTTTATTTTTAAATGAATTTATATATAGATTAGTATTGTCAACATATGTAAAAATGAAAACCTTGACACGTTTTAGTATTCCACATATACCCCTCCCTGTGAACTTTCTCGCATTTTTGGGTCCCAGCACAATGCCCTTCATTCCCCACGCACCTGCTCCTCCATCGCATTGTGGCTCTCCCAGGGACACTGGGGTGCCCCAAATGACACAATCTCTGCATCACCTCCTACCCAGGGATCCCTCATCGTCCCTTTCCCACTGCAAAGGGAGCACAAAGGCAGCCGGTAAGGGCCGATTCTGTCACTCATGTAACAAGTTCCTTCAGCAAGTCTGCTGGCACCTGGGGGCCCTGGCACTGCCCGTGGCCCCAGGACAGCTGCAGTTGTTTCCGGGGCAGCACTTGTCAGACTGGAAGGGATGTCAGTTGGTCAGCTCCTGGAGCAATGGGCTGCTGGACAGAGGTGGAGGTGGAGAGGTGGAGTCCACCAAAAATGAGCAGCAGGGTCCATGGTGAGAAAAGAAGAAGAGGGAGATGGAGAATTTTTAATTATTTTCGACAGTTAACGGTTTTCCCAGGAAAGCTGATTTGGGCTGTGAGGTGTCTGCATTTCCCACACCTGGAAGGAGCTGGATCATCCCTAACTTACCCATGACATGGGAAGGAATCCTGGGAGCAAGGCCAGGTGGGCACTGCCCCTCGCACCTGGAGCCAGGCCACACCAGGGGGCCACAACACTCTCAAAGGGCTGGGAACAGCCCCAGGATTAAGCTGGGGATGCCCACGTGAGAGCACCCTGCTTCAAACCCAAGGGAAATCACCTCTCCACTCCTTCTCTTCAGGTATTTTTCCAGTAGTTGGAATCCAAGGAGCTGAGAGCATGGGGAAGGGAGCAGGAGACGACAGTGATGCTCAACAGGATCTCACATTTATTATTGAGAAGTGATTAATGGTGAAAAGAAAGGCAACGCCCATTCCTCACTGGCTTAACAAGAAACTGAAACATAGTCACTACACATTTTACAATATTTCTTCATTGGTTTGTTTTGGGCTTTTAATGGTCCAAAATTCATATTCCTGTTTAAAAAAAAAAGTTTTTACCACTGTTCTCAGCTTTCAAAAAATCAAATTCATCCAGACTTAATCTTTAAATCCATATAATGCACAAGAACAGAACAGTTCTTAGGACTCCTAGTACTTGACTTTTGAGTAACAAAGGATCAGAGAAAAATGAACCACCTTTAAGACATAACCTTGTAGACAATTTTCTGTTCAATTCTTCTTAGGTCAAAACCCCAACTTCCTCATAGAATTCCTCCTCTTCCAGTCCAGCAAAAGAAAGAAAAATAAAGTTACTCCACTTTGCATGGTGGATGTTACAATTCAGCGTTCCAAGTGCAAATGTCAAAACCAGGGAAGGAGGCGCAACAGGGTGGAAGGAGGGGAAATGGTGGGACTTAAAAATTAGAGGAAAAAAAAAGAGGCATATGCCACTTATGGACTTGAAAATCCAAAAACCATAGTAAAAAGACAAAAAACAAAGCATATGCTCTGAAATCACAACCAAAGCCAAAAGAAAGGGACAGGTTTTACCTCTACTCTACCTAGAAGGGATTTTTTTGTTGTTGTTTTTGTTTTTTTAGTCCTATGTCTTGCGATATTCCAATACTTTTTTTTTTTTAAACTGGAAGCTTGTAAAAGTCTTTTTGAAGTCAAAAGAATTAAGAAAAAAAAGTCCTAATTCTCTCTGGGATACTCTTGCTCCTTTCTCTCTCTGAAAGACAGCTGGGATGCAATCTCTGCTGCAGTCTGTGGGGGAGGAATAATTGCATTTTACTTGACACGGCCTTGGCGTTCCTGCAAAAGAAATAACAGATATTATATTAGCTGAGAGCAGTTTTATTCACTGCTGTTACACATCAGCATTCCAAGACATGGCTCTCCCATGGAGCCTGCCCCACAGCCAGCAAGGCCAGCGAAAGAGCATTGTTCTTGCCTAAAGAGGTGCTGCTGCTGCATCCAGTCATTGCAGGGATGTGACATTGCTGAGGTCCAACAGTTCCTCATTCTCCTTTTTTTCTCATGTCAGGTGATTCACCACCTGCAGAGCTGCATCCAGCTGTGGGGATTCCAACATCAGAAGGATGTGGAGCTGCTGGAGCAGGCCCAGAGGAGGTCATGGAAACGCTCTCAGGGCTGGAGCCCCTCTGCTCTGGAGACGGGCTGGGAGAGCTGGGGGTGTTCATCCGGGGAGACCTCTGAAACCCCTTCCAGGGCTTAAAGGGGCTCCAAGAGAGCTGGAGAGGGATTTTGGTCAAGGGCCTGGAGGGACAGGACAAGGAAGAATGGCTTCCCACTGCCAGAGGGCAGGCTTAGAAGGGATATTGGGAAGAAATTCTTCCCTGTGAGGGTGGTGAGGCTCTGGCACAGATTGCCCAGAGAAGCTGTGGCTGCCTCATCTTTCTAAGTGTCCGAGACCAGGTTGGACAGGGCTTGGAGCAGCCTGGTCTAGTGGAAGGTGTGCCTGCATTGGAATGAGATGGTCTTTAAGGTCCTTTCCAACCCAAACCATTCCATGATGCTATGAAAAAAACTCCACCTGAACTCCTGTGTGGGCATCAAAGCAGGTTGGAGCTCAAACCCAGGGAGCACTGACATCAGCCTTGGTCTGCAGGGACTGAAACCGTCCCAGCCCCCCAGAAGAAAACCTCCCCAATACCCCTGGCACTACTTGATGCCATCTCACTCAAAAAACAAGATCTTCACAGGAACTTCCCACTGACTTCTGCTATCACCCCTGGCTATTCCTCCAGCAATGTGGAAACATCCTGTCCAAACATCTGCACCAGAACAAAGAGGCAGCACAGCACCAAATACCCCCAGACACCAAGGGCTGCCACCCCCTCTGCTGTTCTCAGCACCCCATGCCCATCTCTTCTGGGCTCTGCTTGGGTTTAACAGAGAAGCTCTCACAGAAGCTGGTCCAGGCTTCCCCAAAGGGTTATGAGGTATTTGAAGTGTCATTCCCAGATCATGAGACACCACCTCAGAAATCAAACCTGTCAGCAGCCAGAGGGCCCTGAGCTGATGCTCCGCTACCTGGCTCTGCCTCTTCCTTGAGGACAGGCAGGTCCCTGTAGTCTGGGCACGACAGGCACTGCGGGGCTCCGGCTCCCCTGGAGCGAGTCCATCAGCACCCAGCCAGTCCAAGAGATGCCAACTCCATCCCACTTTCACAGCAAAGCCACACCTGCAGCAGGTACCCACAGTTGTAGCAGGTTTTCCCTCTTCATGCAGAGAGGAGATGCTGTCAGGGCTCTGAACCTGGTGCTTTGGTTCAGCTCAGGATGTCTCCCTGCAGGTCAGCTGCTCTGCCTGGAGCTGTATCCCCTGAAACAAGGGCAGAAACAGAGTTCCCTGCCTGCTTCCCACAGTCCCATGATAACCCGGTGATGGGAGGCATCTTCCCATCTTGGCAGCTCACACAACCTCTGCCACAAGCACACAGGCTGCTCCAGAAAACCCCATCCTTTGCCACTGCTAAACCCAGGGAGAGCCCATCCCCAAACAGCTTCAATCCTGGGACAACAGCATGTGCAGCCATCTATCCTTAGAAACCTTGCCAAAAAGGGAGGCCTGGCCTCCAGCTCGGAACAACACCACTGACTTTGGCCTCTTAGCCACACACCCAAGGAAGCTTCACCACCAATTCCTCTGCAGGATGTAAAGTGAGCCCAGTGTGATCCTCTGCTGTCTTCCAGGGACAGGGATCAGACCAAGGCACACGTTCTCATCAAGAAGAGCTACCCAACAGAAGTCAATTTAATCCCCCTCTTCTCCTGTAACTCTGCCCAAGTCTGTTGCAGGTGCTTTCATTGCCAAAAAAGCCACTGCACCACAGCAAAATCCAACTGCCAGGGTGGGAAGCAGAGCCAGGCCTGAACACGGAGCACAACAAGCACTGCAGGGAGAGCCACAAATCCAAAGGAAGGTGCCAAGCCCTGCTCCTGGCTCAGCAGTCAGCATGTTATGTTACACAGGGACAGATGGCAATGTGACGCATCCCTTTGGGAAGAGCTGCAACTGCCTGAGCTAATGCTGCCGCTTCCCAAATGCAGATATGGGATAAGCCAGCTGCCAGGTTCAATCACCCCCTGTGCATCTCCAGGGCCAATGTCCTGGGCTGGACAGTGGCCAAGGGTCCTGCTGCACACACCACCCTGTTAGCTGAGCAGCTGGACCCCAAACAATCACCTCTTCCCGCTGAGAGAAGGTGATGCGGCTCCCAAGACCTGTGTGCAGCTAACAATGAGCCAACCCCAGGGAATATCCCCCCTTAAATACCAGCGTGCCAGAACAGAGGCTAGAGCAGATGTCCCCATGTCCCCAAGTTGGAGAGGGGACCAAAGTGAACATCTTCACTTCAGACCTGCTGTAAGCCTGGACTGGGGAAGGGGGTCCCCAAAAGGTCCCCACTGCCCTTCAGTTAAGGGGGCTACCTCAAGGAGCAATTCAGACAGGAATGGAGGAAAGGTGGCTGGATATGGAAGGAGGTGGATCCCTGATCCAAAACCACAGAATCCCAGACTGGTTTGGGTTGGAAGAGACCTGAAAGCTCGTCTTGCCATGGGTAGGCACACCTTCCACTGGACCAGGTTCTTCCAAGCCCTGTCCAACCTGGCCTTGAACAATTCCAGGGATGGTGCGGCCACAGCTTTTCTGGGAACCTGTGCAAGGGCCTCACCACCCTCACAGGGAAGAATTTCTTCCCAATATCCCATCTAAGCTTGCCCTCTGGCAGTGGGAAGCCATTCTTCCTTGTCCTGTCCCTCCAGGCCCTTGACCAAAATCCCTCTCCAGCTCTCTTGGAGCCCCTTTAGGCATTAGAAGGGCCTCTGAGGTCTCCCTGGAGTCTTCTCTTCTCCAGGTGAACACCCCCAGCTCTCCCAGACTGGCTCCAGCCCTCAGAGCATCTCTGTGGCCTCCTCTGGACTTGCTCCAGCAGCTCCAAATCCTTCTGATGCTGGAATCCCCACAGCTGGATGCAGCACTGCAGGTAAGGTCTCACCTGAGCAGAGCAGAAGGGTCCGAGATACCTTGCTCCTTGGGGTGTTGCAGTGAACATTAAACCACCAGCCAGGTCTACCAGAACACACAGCAAGGCTCAACCAGGTTGCAAACATTTGTCCTTCCTGGCTCATCCTCCTCTGAATCCACAGGCTGCAGAACAGTGTAAGTCACAGCCCACAGCTATGCAACAGCCCCAGAAGGCAGAGCAGCATCTGCACACACACGCTGGGCTTTGCTCTGGGATACAATCCCTGGAAAGCAAAGGGATTCCATCAGGAAGTATTTTATGCCCTTTGGCTGTGCTTTCATTAAACGTGGGCTGCATCTTACTGATCCACATGGGAGGAGCAAGAAAGACACCTGCTGAGACTCACCCCCCATCCATCAAACCCCTCAGAAGAGGAAGGGCAAGGGCAGCATGGCACGGGAATGGCTGATATGTGCCATAGCTCAAATCCTGTGCTGACACCAAGCTCACACAGGGCAAGTATGCAAAGAGGAGCCCTCTCTAATCACACCACTCAAAGCAACTTCAGTCTTATCATCACTGTCCCCAGGGGCTGCAGCCATGTCACGAGCCAGGTCCTGATAACAGCAACTGAGCAAGGAAAGATCACCTTATCTATTCACAGTGCAGGGAGCCAAAAACAAAAGGCTCAAGAGTTTGTACCTGACAAGATGCCAATGAGAGACGATGCTGCCCATTCCTTCAGAGGCTCTTACCTCAATTAACAGCCAAGGTTCAGCATCAACACTCCGGGCAAAGGTAAGGATTTTATTGCCACACCACAGATAAGGAAATAGCAGACTAAGCCAAAGAAGGGCCTGGAGAAGAAGCCAGGGCACGGCTCCCAGATGTGCAGCGCACAACCCTGGTTTGTTGGGACCTGCCCGAGCTGGAGCACAGCCTAAAGCCCTTGGCCAGGCCAGGCCAGGCACAGTCTCAGTTCAGCCTGAGAAGGTCCTCCAAGCAAAAGGCATCACTTGCCCAGTGCCTGCCCACAGAAGAACCAGCAGGAGATTCCTTCATTGGAGCATGGGAACTTGCAGTATCATTCCCTAAACGGCTGAGACACCCAATCAGAAAATCCTGAGTTGGACCCACAAGGACCATTGAGTCCAGCTCCTGGCCCTGCAAAGGACACCCCAACAATCCCACCCTGTGCCACAGAGTGTTGTCCAAATGCTTCTGGAGCTCTGGCAGCCTTGGGGCCCATGACCATTCTCTGGGGAGCCTGTAATCAAACCCCGGCCTTGATACACACCCACACACACACACCCCCCCCTCACTGATCAATCACCTCCACAGCCCCACTCAGCCCATGGTGTTGCACTTTGCTGTTTGATGCAATCCCAGCCAAGCAATCCAGCAGGATTTCCATGTGCCCGTGTCTCCAAGGCAAACATCTTAGATCACTGCCTTAGGAATCAGGAGTTACTGCAGCCCGTGGCCTTCTCAGCAGGATCAGCTCAAGGAACAGACACAGCACAAATGATGGATGATGCATCACTTGTATATTATGCTCCACAAGCAGTCTCGAGTCCCAGTACTTAAAAACCAAACACGACTTTTCCTGTTGTCAGCATTAGAAAGCCATTAGGCTTACAAAAAAAGCTACATCCTAGTCTAGAAAAGGGGATAAAAATCAGGTAGTGATCTGATTGTAGCCTGACACCTTCATCCTACCTCCCATTCACTTAACAGGGCTCAGCACCAAGGAAGACAGGAAATAATAGAAATAGAAGTGATTCTTCGTCAGAGCAGGACAGTTCTTTTGTGCTACAGATCAAAATCTAACAGAGTAAACCCAAATATCCACAGAACCTTAAACAGGGTAAACTCGCATCACTGAAAAAGCAGGAGCCAAGAAGAGACACATGGCCTTGGACACTTAATTTCCATGTCAGAGCAACCAGCCTGGGACAAGAAGGTCATGAAGACAGCCAAGGCTCTTCCCCTATAGGGGGGTCTATACAAGGTGGTCCGGACTATCACATATCCTCAGGCACGCTGCTATTCCCTAGCATCTTTACGGGCACCTTTTAAAACTGATGCAATCAATTGCAAAGAACAAACCTCTTCTTGCTTAAACATCACATTTCATTGCCTATATAAAGCAGCCCAAGTCCCATAAACATTTATAGTTACTCTCACATAGGGACTCTTGTCCCACAGGGCAGGAAACAGAATGGTGCAAAGCTGAGAACATGCATGAATATTTAGAACAAAGGAGAGAGAGCAGGCTGGGAGGATTCCCAGTGGCACTCCATGGGAAGACAACTGGGCTCACAACACAGACTGGAACTGGACTGGCTGACTTTGCAGCACAAGCCAAACAGCACAAGTTCTTTCCAGTCATTAGGAAGAAAGAAAATTCTCCTGGTCTTCAACAACCAGGGAGTTTTTCTTCCCCATCACTACAAGGGAAATGCATTTCATTACTTTGGTCACCTTAAGCCATCGCTCAGGCAAGAAGCCTTAGCACGAGTGCCACAAAACTCTTTAGAAAAGGATGAAACTCCACTTTAATGTTTCAAAATCTTCACTGCTGTAGAGTTAATAAAGCCTTGGCAGTGCCCTCTGTCACACCATGCAGGTGTAATGCCAAAGACTGAAAACCCAGGGAGCTTCAGTGGAATTTGTGGCACCATATATTCATAAAACATCTGGAAAGAGGCATGAATAATAGTGATCAAATTTACTGATGATATTAAGCTATTCAGGGTAATAAAAACAGCAGCTAAGTGGGCAACTTTGTGAGAAAAAGCTGCTGAACTTCACAGGACACTTGGCCCACCTGGTTGAGAAAAATTAAACGATGCATGTGCGGAAAATCCCTACCCTAATTCCACGATTAGGGGCTCCAAACTGACCATTGACCATTGGAAACATGATCTGTAAGTCCGGGAAATTGCTTACCCTGAAGAAAAGCAAGTATCACCCTGAACAAAACATACCGCTGTGCTGTTAGACAAACCCAGACAGGATCTATCCTGAGCAGAGTGTAGCTCTGCTCCTCTCCACTTCCACAGGCATGCAGCAGAACTGAAAAATGGTCAAAGAAAAACAGGGATGAGCAAGGGACAGAGGCGTTTCCACCTGCAGAGCCACTGTGCTCTGACTCTCTGGCCTGGAAGACAGATGACTGGAAAAGCAGAGTATGCACAGAGAAGGCAGTGAAATAATTGCTCACCACCTTTTCTCATACAAGAACAAGGGGAAATCACAAGGCACACTCAAAGCAAACCAAAAGGACACATTTCCCCACACAACACATAATTAAGCTGAAGAACTGGAGAGCCTGTGGATGCTGAAAGAGTGCATCAAGATCTTGGACAGAAAAATCATGAACTGATAAAGACAAAGATACATCCTCCGGGTTATGGAAATTCCAAAGCCACATATTGTTCAAGGGAAGGAAAACATTCAGAGGTAGATACGTGCCTGTACTCCTGTACTGTTCTCACAGGTGTTTGCTCTCAACCGTGTTACTGCCAGCTGCACACAGAGCTTTTTACATGGAAACAGAGAGCAGGGATGCCCAAGCAATGTCTCTCTGTGCCTAGCAGATGTGCAGCTCCTGCAGCCACGTGAGAAGCACACAGACTCTGATCTGACCCACTCCAGTTGTCCTGCTATTTGAAGCTTAAACACCACCTCCATCCCAAACGAGACAGAAGAGACAGTTCATGCTACAAGAAAAACACACCACAATATTCTGTATTATGAGAGGACAAGAGGGGATCTATTTGCCTGCTTCTGTCAGCCACGAAGAGCTGAATTCACAAGCTCAAGCAAAAGAGCCAACACCCCCTATAATGTGTCCCATCATTTTATAGCCACTTGAACAGGAACACAAAGCCACAGTCACTGGAACAAGAGTTTTGTATTTCTTTTTTTTTCCCTCCTTTAAGTGTATCAAGAACATGGCTCTGGAATCAGCTGAACTCCAAACCAGGCTGCAACAGCCAAAAGGCTGATGATCAGGGCTTCATGATTTCCTTAATATGAAATGATGAAGGGAAATTCTCTGAAGGTATTTTACAGATGGTACCACAAATAACAGAGCTGAGATGGAGAGGGCAGAGCCTTCCCCCACTGTGCACAGATACAGGGAAGGAAACTAAAGAGTGTGGTTTCCTTCCCCCCCAAAGATTAGAAACGTAAGACAAGAGTTTTGGGTAGATTTTATCTACGTCTTCCAAACTGGGATTACATTACAATAGCTCTGCAGTTAACCACACGAAAAAGCAGATCGGAATTGTGCTTTAAAGAAAAAAAAAATTCTAATTATGAAGAACCAGAAATTTTCAAGTTCTTGCACAAATCCCAAATGGTTCATTATTAACTGCTCAAACACACAGTTTCACTACTTACATGTCCATTAAAAAGGCTCACACTGGGCACTGGTCACTGGAAGGAGCTACAAACAACTCTCTGTCCCAGGCATCAGTTTGGATAATGAGCATCCTTGTTTAACAGGGACTTGTCTAGGAACTGCTGTGGTAGAGCAGGGTGCTGGCACTGTTCTGGCTGCTAAGCCTCCAGTGGTTTGCACCACTAAGGAATTAGTTATTAACTCACAAAGCCATAGGACAGCACAATTACTAGCAGGTACACACCAGAACACGCAGGAAAATGAGAGGACTAATTGTGGTGAGAATGACCACGCAGCACAGAACAAGGAGCTTCATGAACCTGAGACAGAAAAAAAGAAAGCTGCTTCTTTCAGGCAAAAAGCTGATGCAGAATCACAGTTTCAGTAAGAACAAGGAAAGAACATTGTCCATGGAGCTGTTCTTGAGGGACTGCCCACATATCAATGCACTTCAACAGCTTTCTTGGGATCCTAATCGGCTTTCAGCAACGTCTTGTGACCCACTGTACTTCTGCACTAGGGAAAAATCCAGGGAACTGAACCAGACCGTGCCCTGAGGGTTACACTGAATCAAACAGCTGGCAAAGAGTTTTGCTTGGAAGATAAGTACTTTTTCTGGGGAAGCAGCTGTTAATGAAATAACCTGAAACACACACCTGTGTCAGTAGCTCTTGACCTCGGTGCCATCAAGTTATCCGGAGGATAACTTCAAGGAAAAAAAACAAAGCAACCCCCACTGCTGGCACCTTATGCACTCCCTTCTGCATTCCAAGCCCTCCACAGAGTTTCTAGGGAACGTGCCAGCCATATGCATACAATTTATCACAGAATAACAGATTGGTTTGGGTTGGAAGGGACCTGAAAGCCCATCTCATCCCACCCCCTGCCACGGGCAGGCTCCAAGCCCTGTCCAACCTGGCCTTGAACACTTCCAGGCATGGAGCAGCCACAGCTTCTCTGGGCAACCCCTGCCAGGGCCTCAACACCCTTATAGACATTAATTTCTCCCTAGCAGCTAATCTAAATGTACCCTCCTTCAGTTTAAGCTCATTCCCACATTTTAACTCATCTGCTGAAGGGAAAAAAATAGTTGCTTTTTTTTTTTATTTAAGACATTCATTTGAAGTCATTAATATGTTCATAATCAATTCAATTAAAATATTTATAAGAACAATTAGTTCAGGGTATTCTGCAGCTCAGAGCTGAAATCATCCAGCCAAGATAACCTGGAGTGGGGGGACATGAAGTTTTGCCCATACCAAGAAGGCAAGAAGTAGGTTGGAAACAAGTTCACGAGAACAGGGTGTGGAATAAACTCCCTCTGCTCAAGGCCAAACCTCTAAGAGGTGCAAAAGCCCATTGCAGATGGTCTGCACTCTCTGTCTGGCCCAACACCAATCCCAGTCCTTGAATCCTAGAACGGCCTGGGTTGGAAAGGACCTTATAAATCTTCTAGTTCCAACCCTCTGCCATGGACAGGGAAAAAACAACTGAAAATATTTAAACACTGCATCTCAACAGGTCCCTAAACCAACGTCAACAAGTCAACTTAAAATATTATTTTATAATATTAACAAACATTACATTAAAATATTATTTTAAAGACTTCTAACACAATACTAACAGTGAGAGACAGGATTACAAGGCAAGTGCAAGTGGTTTGCTCTTCCACCGCTCTGATTCCACTTCAGTTGCAGTGAAAAGGCTCTCAGCTGCTCCTGTCTTAGGGATGAGGAAACATAGTTCCCTGTCTCACAGCAGAAAACACGGATTAGAGCATCAGGCAGATCTAAGTTTTCTCCTCTGGTTTTCTCCTGGCTGGCTTAAAAATATCATAAGCACAAAGTATTACTTACAAACAGCCAGTGCCAAGCCACTGGAATAAGCAGAATGGTTTGTGGTTTGTTTCCACCATTCCTGGGCAAATATATGAGCATGGACACAGACCTACAGGACTTAAACAGCCTGGAAATAAACTGAAACTATGTGCATTGCTGAACAGCAGAGTGGAAATTCTGTCCCGGTGCATCAATCAATTAATTTTACTACGGTCAGGATTTGGAGCAGAAAATAGCGAATATCCCTGGGATCACCAAAAGAAAGGAACTGTGTGAGTGGAAGGAGTGTTCCCTTGCTGCCACACAGAACAGTTGGCTTTGCCTGGATATAGAATATCCAGGAATTGAATCTTATAGTCAGAAATACTGTCCTGTGGAATATGGTAAAGCCAAAGCAAATGCAGCATTCTCCAGGACAACTGTAACAGGAGGAGGAAAGAGTGCTGATACACCCAACAGGGAATATTCTCTCTCCTCCCCTCTGAGATTACAAATAGGGAAGAAAAAAAGACCTTTGCAAAATCCATCAGAAAGCATTCATGTATTCCAGTGACTGTGAAATAGCCTGCCCATTTCAAACAGGCTCATACAACACCCCTCAGTTTTCCCTTAAATCACGTGTTAGAAGGAGGCAGTGACACTTGCCACTATTAATACTCCTTTAACCAGCTGAGCATGTCAGTTGAAGCACAAAGCAGCACAATTCCAGAAATAACAGCTCCAATCTGGTGAATCCCACCTTTGTGCTTTGAGGCCCATCCTCAGCATGACAAACCCCAGCAAAGCCCAGCCCATCCTGCGTAGCTCAGCCTGACTCGACACTCGAAGTCCCAGCACAAAGTGTCTCTTCTCAGCTGAAAACCTGACCACTGAGCACAGGACTGGTTTTCATGGGATAGCCTTCCTAAAATCCCTGGAACCTGTGAGTAGCCAAGTATCTCAAGCCTGGGCAGGCAGAAAGAACCAAAACAAACTTCCCTTAGAGTTTCCACTGATTGCATTTACACAAAACACAAGCTGTCAACCTTTCACACCAAGCAGATCATTATGGGAGATCTTCACACCAAGGTCACTGCAGCATTCCTAGAAATCCAAGTGCATGACCACGGGACATGGGGATTTGTGTTGTTGTTTTGGTTGATTAAAGCAAAGATAAAGTAATTCTTACAAGGAAGAAGTCAGTGGCAAGCTCTACCATGAATGCAGCTGTTCTGGGTTTCAAGACTGCTCTGGGCAGGATTGCACTGCGAGTCAGCTCCACCATTTTGGGTCAGGAGAACATTCAAACCTTTTAAAAAACCAGATTAGTAGAGCAAAGCAAGACATGGAAAAGGAATGGGGATTAGCTTTGGAGGAACAGGATGGGCACAGGCAACAGGAAAGGAAAAGAAAGAGGATTATTTCAGTGTTTTCAACACTGAGCTAACTACCCACCCCTCTCCCTTCACTGGACTATGGAAACAGCACGAACACTACACATTTTTCATACAATTTCTTGGACCTGCTTTAGGGACTTCTGAAGAAATGACTAACAGTGAGAGTAAAAAAGAATATTCAAGAGTTCCCAGACTTTCACAAGAGCTCATCCATCTGTTCAGGCAGCAAACAGGGATCCAACTGCAAATGAGACAAAGGTTTGGGCAAGGTGAGGCCAAGTGAAACAATTTCAGCTTGGGAGAAGTTCAAAAGAAGCCAAACCTTGAGACATGTAAGCTTCGAGGAATACAATTGCAGACCATCAACATTTCAACGCTGTGGGAGAGAGGAAAGAGCTGGGAGCAATGGGATTTCCCCAGCACAAAAAGCAGGCAGGGAGCTGCTGCCAGAACAGCATTTTAGCTTTCCAGGGCTTCAACTCTGGTTCCTCATAGATTTTTTTAATTCAGATGATTACTTGAGACGCTTCAAGCAGGTTTGGGCTTTTTGGCACCTCTAGTCCTGTGGTAAGAATCACTCCAAGAAAAAAGAAAACCCTCCTTCAGCAAAAATAACTGGTCCTCAGTGAAACCATGAATGAGCAGTTACAGAAACTTCAACCACGTCCCAGGCTGCATCAGCGAGTGACTGAGGAGGTCAAACTGTTGCTGCAAGAACAACCAAGGCGCAGAGAGTCAATTCCTCCGTGCCAGATGTTACAGGGGCCTGGAGCATGAAACACAGGGTGAGTACACGGCAAAGAGCAAACACCGACTGTGTCTACACAACTCCCTTCTCATCTGTGAATACCAGAGACCTATGACTAAGCTCCTTTGCAAAGAAAGAATGCTTTCCTAATCAACTGCTGCAGCATCCACTAAAATGTGGTTCAGAATGGTCACGCTGGCATTCCCACTATCCCTGCTGCTTCCGATTCTCCACACCAGCACGTCTTGAGAAGCAAGCAAGGTGAGGAGACTTCAAAATGCAGCTGGGAAGATGAATAAAGATGGTTTACAGCTTTAAGAAAATTGCTAAGCCTCATTTCTAGTATATTCCTCATTTTCACACTTTACACAGCAAACACAGCAGCTTTCCAGAAGAAGAGCCCATCACTCTGTCTGCTTTTCCCAAAGCCTTCTCCTCTTTTTTCTGCTTACCTGTACGTAGCATTAACTCTTTCCATCCATCCATCCATCCATCCATCCATCCATCCATCCATCCATCCCTAACCTGTCCTTCAGGAGCATTTTCCTCCTTCCCCTGCATTCTCCCACTGCGCCACGGTTCGACTCTCTAACACTGCGAACTGTTGCTCCCTGAAGTCATATCTGGAGGGTATCACAGAGCCCCATAATGATTTAGGTTTGGAAATCACCTTACAGATGATCCTGTTCCACCCCCTGCCATGGGCAGGCATGCCTTCCATTAGACGAGACTGCTCCAAGCCCCATTCAACCTAGCCTTGGACACTTGCAGGGATGGGGCAGCCACAGCTTCTCTGAGAACCTGTGCCAGGGCATCACCACCCTCAGAGTGGTGAAACAGTTCTAGGAGGTGAAATCACACAAAACAATCAGGTCCTCACAAAATGCCAGTTTACACCTTCACACCTTGCTATTTATTATTCCTCCCTTATAGACTTTCTCCAAGCATTGCAAGTGCTGATTATTGGCTGCAAAACACGACCACCTTTGTGCTCAAGTGTTACTATTTATACAATGCTCCATGTAAAATATATATAAAAAATTAAAAACTGCATTCACTGTCACAGTGACCAGCTGCAGCTCCTGATTCTGTTCTTCAACTCTTGGGTGAAAAATTCCCCATTGCTCAAACTAAAGAGATCATCAGGAAACTTGGCAAACACCAAGCCAGCTGTGCTAATACTAATTTTTAAAATTATCATTTTGATCAAACATAAGCCAGACCCACATTGAGGGGAAGGGCACCCCCAGGTGACTTTACTACAGCTGAACCCAAGTAAGATTCAAAGCCCAGTGGTTCTTGAATTTGGGGCAGGATTTTCAATTAACGCATCCTTAAGGAGTAGATGATGACAGCAGGTTTTGAGAGCAGCATCCAGAGCAGCTGTGAGGCAAGTTGTAAGCTCAGCTCATGTGCCACACTGCTGGCACAGCCATGCCAGTGACAGCCCACCATGGCCCCAAGCAGAGCCACGAGGAACACAATGACCATGTCCACCGGAGACAGGACAAGCAGTCGCAGACTTCAATCACAGAGAGGGAGATTTAGGTTGGGCATTAGACAAAGCCTCCTTACAGGAAGGATAATTAAGCAGAGGGATAGATTGCCTGAGGAGGGACAGGAACTGCTGTTCCTGGAGGTTTTACAAGTGGAGGGTGACATCTGTCATGCTGACCCCACTGTGGCCAGGGGGTGGATTAGCAGCCGTTCTAAGACCCAGCTCTGGTTTCTAACAACTTCCCAAATGCCCTGTTGGTCTCCAACTTCAAACTGCTCTGATCCAGGAGCTGATAATGGCACAGAGATACATTTTGTTTACATCACACCACCCGGGGAAGGCTGAAATTCAGCGTAACCAATGCAGAGTCAATCGAAGACAGAGCCTGGGCAAGGCTCCTCACCCTGCTCTGCCAAGTGCTGGCACCCATTTAATAGAATCATGGAACGGTTTGGATTGGAAGGGATGTTAAAGATCATCTAATTCCAACTCCCTGCCACAGGCAGGGACACCTTCCACTAGACCAGGCAGCTCCAAGCCCCATCCAACCTGGCCTTGAACACTTCCTGGGATGGGGCAACCACAGCTTCTCTGGGCAACCAGTGCCAGAGCCTCCCCACCCTCCCAGGCAACAATTTTCTCCTAATATCCAATCAATCTATTTTCTCCTAATTATCCAATTATATTTATTTTTTCTCCAATTATCCAATCAATTAATTTCTCCTAATATCCAATCTATTCTCTCAATTTAAAGTCATTTCCCCTTGTCCTGTCTCTCCTGGTTCTTGTAAATGGTCTCTCTCCATCTTTCCTGTGGGCTCCCGTCAGGCACTGGAAGGCCACAATTAGATCACCCCAAAGCCTTCTCTTCTCCTGGCTGAACAATCCCAATTCTCTCAGCCTTTCCTCACAGGAGAGGTGCTCCATCCCTCTAATCACCTTGGTGGCTTCTCTGGACATATTCCCCCCCAACGAGGGGCTACTATTTGGGTGAGGGTTCCAGGTACGAGCAGGCAGGTAGCCAAATGGCAGGCTAATCCCCACACACCCCAGAGTTTGTCTAGTGCAAGGCAGCTCCCACCACCTCTTGCCCCGCAGAACTCAGACAAGACACACAAACACGTTACCTTTTTAACATTTTCCTCCTCCTCTTGGCGTTTCTCATAGTGTGAGAAGTCATCAAAGATGGAGGTGGTGTGCTTGTAGGTGGCAATGATTTTCAACACCTGCTTAGCCTTTTCCAGAGGCACCTCCTGAGTGTCCCTGGAGTTGGTCACTGGTTTATTCTCATTGTTCTCTAGGCGGATGTGTCGCAGCTGGCTGTTGGGAACGTCCTTCACAAAAATCCACCTGACATCAAAACGTCCCTTCCATTTGTCCTGGGACCACACACCTGCACAGGTGTTATAGTCCACAGCAGATTTCATTTCTGCTACGCCGCAGAAGTGACCACTACCATTGACACTGAACAGTAAGTATACGGGGCCCTTCCCATTCACGGAGCGATAGGCTGCATCCAGTCTCTTGTTGCCATGCTCCGTACTGCACCAGATGTTGTATTTAATGGAACGGTGGATATCGTCCTCAGAGTAACTCTTAATGATGAAAACCCGCCCATGCTTCGGGTTCCAATCAAAATCCTTGGGGTTGTAGTTGTTGACAGATCTCAACTTCTCCAAGACCGGGTGCGGCTCTGAAGGAGAACCAGAACTGGCCTGAGCCTGTCCCACTCCGTTACCGTCCACTCCGTTCTGGCCGAAGCCACTGCCGCGATTTCGAGGGGCGACCCAGCGGGTGGTCTGTGCTGGTGGCACAGGCAGCGGGGCTGGTGGTGGCAGCGCCTGCGGCTGCTGCCCACCTGGAGCCTGGGTCACCGGTGGGCTACTATTGATCTGCTGGCCCATGGGCTGTGGGGACACCTGCACTGGCTGCTGAGCAAGATTCTGGACCAAGGCCTGCGACGGGGCTTTTGCCACCGGCCCTTTGTTATCCCAAGTTCCGATATCCATGTTATGTTTTATGGGAGGCGGCGGAAGACTTGAGCCTGCAATGCCATTCTTGGTCTTCAGCTTGGGCTGCTGCTTGGCGGGTTTGCTGGCAATGTCAGCCCATGAGGTCGGCTTTGGCGGCGCAATCGTTGCCGGAGGCAAACTGTTTGATGTCACGATATTACTGGTGATGGATCCGCTCCCTACAGCCGAGCCGACGACTTTCGGGACACTGCTCGCCACGTCCGTGCTACCCAGCTTGAGGGCTGCCATGCCCTGGTCAATGGTGTTCATGCCAGGAGCCTTGTTCAGAGTCTCGTTGGCAAAGGCTGACTGCCCGTCGATCATGGCCCCTCCCAGTGAGCTGGGGGCGTAGGCATAGTTGCTGCTGTAGCCAGAGCTCTGAGTGGATTGTCCCTGAGAACTGTTATTCCCCCAAGCAGAAAAGTCAATCCCGCTTGGAAAGAAGTTAAAGCCGTGCTGTCCGAGGAACGGAGTGCTGCCAAGGGCCCCTGGCTGCCCGAACATGGCATCAGGGAGGAAGTGAGGCTCCCCGTTGCTCAGCTGTCCATATGAGGTCAGATAGGGCATGGGGGGGTCTCCCCCTGTGGACCAGGCAGCTTCACCTAAGGAGTAGGAGAATCCAATGGAGGGACTGAAGTAACTTGTCAAGTAGGAATCAGACATTGCAGTGTATGCATTATTCTGAAAGAAAACCACAGAA
This sequence comes from Machaerirhynchus nigripectus, assembly GCA_013397975.1. Taxonomy (NCBI): domain Eukaryota; kingdom Metazoa; phylum Chordata; class Aves; order Passeriformes; family Dicruridae; genus Machaerirhynchus; species Machaerirhynchus nigripectus. The sequence goes on along the minus strand of VZRQ01004192.1, from coordinate 64,982 downwards.
ACATAAGCACTGAATTGTTAGAAGGAATTGAGCCAATTTTAAGGGACCAGGAATAAAGGTAGCTTAGACTTCCCATGCCCCACCCCTCCCTACCTTAGGGCTGGGCAGATAAACAGGCCCAGCCTTGAACACCTCCTTTGTTATAAGGGCTCTAAAATCTGTTCCGTTGCCAGAAAGGTTAAAGACAAAGGCTCAGAATGGTTAAAGACAAAGCTTCCTGTGCCAAGACGGGAGCTCCTGACGTATGGTGTGGGACACTGGGAAGCCCTGGAGCACCTGCTCAGGCTTTAAAAGCCAGTATCTTACCTTGCATCCAAACATCATCTTCTGCTTGTAGCTACTCCCAACAAGGATTTTTCCTGCCTGTGTAATATACTTAACCCTTATTATGGTGTTCCAGGTAGGATTTGGGGAAAGGATGCAGAGAGAAGGGGGTTAAGAAGGAAAAGGATCCAGTGGAAGCACACTGCAAAAATCACGAGTGTCCCTGATTGCCTTCCTTTAACTTACTAGCCATGAAAACAGCTTTATTCCTACAATTTGAAGTACCACACTTCACAATATTCCGAGAAATTGCAAACAGAGATTTAAAGCCTATTCCTCAAAACACAAACTTTTCCAGTGCTGTGGGCACACACTGAAAATCACCTGAAAATGGGAAATAATCAATAAAAGCCTTTTACAGCACAGTCACAGCACCAGCACAAGCAGGTTTCAAATCCAGAGAGGAAAAAAACCAAAAAACGGTGCCATGCCTCAGTCTCCCTTTTATCCTCCAAACAGCCTTTAGGTTACTAAAAACAAATGCCTAATTTGATAATTAGGGAAGTCTAAGACATCTCCAATATTTGCTTACATGAAAAACATCTGTCATTTCCCATTCAAAACCACAGGTCCCCTCTGGGGAGCAGTTCCAGTCCTGCTAATGGACATGATCCTGAGTAATTCGAACCTGTGAGCAGCAGCCTCCTGCTGCCCAGCCCCTAACACACCAGCCCAGTATAGATGAGATGAAAGGCAAGTTCTGTTCCCAGCTAAAAGCTTGGCTTGCTGCAGGTTCTGCTCCATTTTCCGTTGAATCATGTATTCACGTGCCAAGCGAGGCTCCCACAGGACTTCATGCCACGCTGAAATCCAGGAGTCTCTCAAGATGGCTCTGGCACCCTCCAGAAATAGCTAGTTTGCCACTCCACCTACCTACAGGAGAGTAACAGGTTTGGGGCTAACCAAGCCTCAACTTTACAGAAATTAATAGGAATTACTTAACATCATATGTTCAGAAACAAGATTTCTGTGGTACTGCCTGAAAACTCACAGAGATGCTCTCTCCAACCTTTGTTTTCACAAAGGTCTCGCAAAAGCAAATCAGTAAAAAAACCTCACTCTCATCCAGGGTTTTACTAACTGAGGAACTCAATCCTGCTAAACCCAGGGCTCAATCTGTCCAAAAGCACCAACACTGACACTAATTTGTCAGACAAATGAAAGAACTTAAAACTTCCTATTACGGTTTTGAACCAGCAAAGTATCTTCAAAAGTTAATCCCCTCAATGATAAGAGTAACATTTTCTCTCCTAAACCCAGCTTTAAAGGGACGGGAACATGCTGGCCCATCCCTAAACCTGAGGCAGAGCCATTTCCTCTCCACAGGAGCACTCGGAGCACATCACTATCAGATAAAAGTCTTTCCTCTTGTCACCTCAAAATATTTTGCCACTTGTCTCGATGTTCAACTTTGAGATATTTAACACAGGGTATATTAAGCTATGACCTGTGGAGTACTAAGCAGCTACACACAGGTAGTCAGGAGGGAGCAGAGCAATTCAAGAGTTGAGCACAGGCAGCTCAGAGCAGATTTAGGACACGGTCACTGCTCCACCTGAACGTCTCCCACACTGCTTTGTTATCAAACACAGTACCTTGCTCTGTTCCCCTGCCCTTGCACAACTGACACACTTGCTGATTAACATGCAAATAAAACCACTCGCTTCTCATTCTCTCCATGACTAAGATTCTTTGCACAGTTATTTCCTCAAATTCACTGCTCCTCTTCACCTCAGACCAGAACCAGGGTTCTGAGTGAGCCTTGCTGTTGAGCTTTTGATTTTTAAAGGGCTGAAAAATCATTTACTGTGTATCTGAGCTTTAAAATACACAGTAACCTCGTGGGAACTGACAAGTAACAGTCATACCTAAGAGAGCAGGTGGGGAATAAGGAGCAGTGAAACTTTACAACACGATTACCTCAGGGGTGTGCGGAGAACTTAGGAAGCAACTCCAAAACTCATTCAATTCAATTACTCAGAGCAGTTTCTCTACCTCCCTTGCCCATCTCCAGCAAAGAGGTGTACCCTTGGATACCTGTGTAGTTTTGCCTCTCTCCAGACTGAGCTCTGGAGGTTTTGGACTCTTATTTTCTAGAATACAGACCAGCAACACAGCACAATGAGGAACCGAGAGTCACTTAAAGGTTCCACTCCAAGTTAACTTGGTGGTTTCACCTCGCTCTGGCTCAGTTTCTGCCTCCTGAGGCACATCCAATCACTTCCTGATTTTTAAAATGTATTTTTACCAGCCTGAGACACACCAAAAAAAATTAAAGATCCAGAAATACTTTGTCAAACATGCAAAATTGAGTAAAATACTCTGTTGCTTCAAAATTATAGAAACCTTCATTGTCTTTAAGAAACTTAAATAAAACTGCAGTTTGTAGAAAATACATCCGTATTCAGACGGAAGCTGGAAATTAGGGATGTTGATAGCTGAGATAGAAAAAAACACCATTAAATGACAGCTACTAGAAAAGTAGCTACTTTTATTCAAGACTTGAGAAAGTAATAATGTTTTCTCACCCTATGTAGGCTGAATTTAGGCTTGTAATTTTTTAGGGGGCTGAATGCAGTGAATTGTCTGGATGAACAGGCTGAATTCTGAAGATTATGAACAGCTGACATGACAAAGAATTCTTATCCTCAGATCTCTAGCACAAACTAGGAAAACACTTGTTGAAAATGTAACAGAGAAACCTGTTCCTGTGTTCCAATATAACACGCAGCACATTTAGGTGAAAAAATAATGTACTGACTGGTAAAAATAAGCAGAAATACAGCAAGGGGAAACCAGAACATCTTATTTTTACTGATCACAACTGGAAAGAGAAGCCAAGAGAATAAACTGACTGCTCCAGTGCTACTACAGATGTTTATCTATGGTACTCACTTGTACATCTAATCAGCTGAACTCCATCTGTTCTGTGTCACTCCCCTGCAGCTCATTAAAGAAAACAAACAAACACCAGTTAACAGTGGAGTTAATCTAAGAGAAAGTGAAGAGGAAAAGTAGCTGCAAGTTTGACTTCCAGGATCTGGTCACAGAACTCTCCGGCTCAACTTGTAACCGAAGTTCTCACAAAGTCTCAACACTTGTATCACATGTGGGCTCTGGGGTTCCTGGGTTTTTTCTGGTTTTTTTTTTGGTGAAAAACAGAAATCCTCCTGACAGGCATCATCAGTTGACTTGATGTACAGGTAAGAAGGTTGAACTGATCCTCCAACAGCACAGCAGCCTCACGTGAAGCAACTTCACAACCCAACTCAGCACATCTCTCTGATGTAGAGAGCTAGAAACCAACACAAACCAACAAAAGAGCAGAAATGGTGACTTTGAGACAGTCACGTTGAAAAAAAAAGAGCTGGACACCAACTCTAGGAAGTTCTCAAAGCCTCAAAAAGTTGCTAAAAACCTTTCTACTTCACCCACTACAATCTAAGGGCAGTCAATGCTTTCTGCTTGCAGAAATGCAGGTGTAGGACAGGATATGATTTAAGGTAGCTGGCAAACATCAAAATACAGTCAGTGGAGATGGGAAACACATAAGGAGGCCAAATTCCCCTCCCTTGGAGCAGCAGGAAGCCATCAGGCTCTTGGTGCTTCTGCCTGCAGCAGGTACTCACCGGGCGGGCCTGGGGACTCAGGTAGGGCTCAAAGTCATCATCATTCAACCCATCCTTCTGGTGCACAGCGCCGTTTTGCACTGAGAAGAGATGTATAACGTTAGAAAAACCTATGCAATGAACTCCCATAATTATCAGCTTAAAGTATTTAAAGCCAAACCCTGTAATATAACGAACTTCTACCAATTCTAACACACCACACTCAGCCCACGGCACACAGACACTTCCCCACCGCACAGACATCACCTGGAAACTATCCCCAGCCCAGCAGCCATGCCCGGCCGCAGGGTTTATTTCCCTCCCGGCAGGTTTAAGGGAGACCCTCCCTCTCCAGGCGGCCGGATCCTCCCGCTCCCAGCCGGGCCCGCCCGGCCCCCCGGGACCTCACCTTTGTTGCCTTGGCCCTTGGGTCTCTGGCGCGACGGCGGCGACGTGGGGAAAAGAAAGAGGGAGAGCAATGAGTCACGGGGACAGACCCGGCTCGGGTGGGGACACAGACCCGACCCGGTGAAGGGGGAACAGAGCCGGGGTCGGTGAACGGACCCGTCGCGGCGGGGGAAGCCAAGGCCCGGCAGGGACAGACCCGGCCCAGAGAGGGGAGAGAGCCGTCCCAGCGGGGTCGGGCCATGCGGGGACAGGGCCGGCCCGGCCGCATCACAATAGAGCGTGGCCCTGCGACGGGAGAGGGGTGAGGTCGCAGCCGCCGCCAGGCCCGGGGCGCAACCCCCGTTAGGCCCAGAGCCGCGGCCTCGACCGACGGGGCCGTCCCGGTATCGGCAGAGAGACTCCTACCTGCTCCAGGAGGCTGCTAGCCGACATGGCTCCGCGGCGGGGCTGCAGGCGGGGAGGGGC
>VZRQ01004192.1:47939-60057 GCA_013397975.1 Machaerirhynchus nigripectus | reverse complement strand
CAATGTATGCCGGGACGGCGGAGGACCGGAGCGTGGGGGGAGCAGCGGCCCCACTCGGCTGGAAGTGGGAAAGCTCTTAAAAGGCTAGGCGGCTCTGCTGCGGTTCTAGGGCAAAAAATGGCAAATTCGGGGTCCGGCTTTGGGTTCAGCCCAACCTCATTCTGTCGAGCCACGACATTTTAGCTTCCCCCGTCCCCAGTCCAGCACTCCAGGGTGTGGAGGATCCAGGGGACATCGCAGTCTTCTGGGACCCCCACCCAGGTCAAGGGGGCTACCTGGATGTTGGGTGGGCGTACAGTGAGCCCAGATTCACCCCCCTTCCCGGTCAAGAGACAGGAACAGCTCCAGCAGGGACATGACAGGATCTGCTGTAAGCCTGGACTGGGGAAGGGGGTCCCCAAAAGGTCCCCATTGCCTTTCAGTCAAGGGGCTGCCTGCAAGGAGCAAGTTAGAGAATGGAGGAAAGGTGGCTGGATATGGAAGGAGGTGGATCCCTGATGCAAAACCACAGAATCCCAGACTGGTTTGGGTTGGAAGAGACCTGAAAGCTCATCTTGTTCCACTCCTTGCCATTGGCAGGGATGCCTTCCACTATTCCAGGCTGCTCCAAGCCCTGTCCAACCTGGCCTTTGGACACTTCCAGGGATGGTGCGGCCACAGCTTTTCTGGGAACCTGTGCAAGGGCCTCACCACCCTCACAGGGAAGACTTCTTTCCCATCATCCCATCTAAGCCTGCCCTCTGGCAGTGGGAAGCCATTCTTCCTTGGCCTGTCCCTCCAGGCCCCTGTCCAAAGTCCCTCTCCAGCTCTCTTGGAGCCCCTTTAGGCATTAGAAGGGCCTCTGAGGTCTCCCTGGAGTCTTCTCTTCTCCAGGCGGAGCATAGGACCTGGCTCCCACAGCTATTTCCTCCCCGACCCCAAGCCAGGAAACACTTCCCAGAAGCCAAGGTCAGAGCAGCAGTGACCACCCCTCACAAATTGGCGTTCAGGGATGCCTGCCCATCCCCTGCTGTCCCCAAGGCGATGGAGGCACCGCCTTCCACCTCTCCATGAAAAATCCATTGGAGCTTAATTCCATTTTTCCTTTTAATGCAAAAAAATAGCCAAACACATCTTCCTGCCCTCCCCCCGCCCTCCCCAGGTGTGTTTCCTTTGCTGTTGTTTCGCTTAATATTTCCAGCCAAGCGGCTCCCACCCTCCCAGCCCTCCCAAACCTCTGCAGCTCTAAAGCCACCCGGTGCTTCCCCCTTCCATTTTCCCAGTGTGGCAAAGCCCAAATGGATCTCCAACCACTGAAAAAAAAAGAGGGAAAGAGGGAAAACAGTGGGGTGCACAGTATTTCAGCAACGTGCCAGTTCTAATCCTGCCAAGAGATTATAGGAAGAAAGAAGAAAAAATAATATAAAAATAAAACCACCAAACAAGTAGCAACAAGCACGGAGCAGCCTCAGCACACAGTGTAAACGAAAGCTGTCCCAATCCGAAATCCGGCTCTCCCGGAAAGCAACAGCACAACATGCTTTGTACACCCTGGAAAGGTCCCTGCGGCGCTGAGCAGCCAAGGGGGAGGGCCTTGGTTTGAGCTTGAGTTGATATTTTTTGCCTTATACAGAAGGCTGAAGTGATCTCGGAGTCTTCAAGCGGCGTTTGCAGCACCGAGCCTTGCCAGGCAGGGGAAGGGATGGGGGAAAAGTGCCATGGGAAGAGGTGGGATTGGGATACAGGGACCCTGAGAGAAGGTCCCAGGGCTTTGCAGCTGGGAAAACTGGACAAGGGAAGGGAGAGAGCAAACAAATACAAAAAAATAGAGATATAAAAACAACTTGTGTGGAGGAAGAGAACATGGACAGTAAACTCATTGTACTGTCAGCCTCCCCAAAGCAAGAATAATAATAAAAAATCCCATTTGAGGTGACAGTGAAGGATCCAACAGAATTCCCTTCCCAGGGGAAAATAAAAATACAAATGAGGTACCTGTTTCACCCCAAATCCATCACCCTTCTCACAGCCCTATCCACACTCAAGCCACTGGTTATTGTCTCTCAAATAAAGTCTCCAGGCCAGGGCAGCCCCAGAGCAGAAGCAACAAGGCATGGCCAGTTCCTCCTGATGGGGTTGTCCAGCAGAGATTCAGTCTCTCCTTGACCCACCCACAGGTGGTACTGTTCAGTGCTCCACGGAGACGGAGCCTTTTCCACGTCTCACGTGTTTCTCCAGCTTGTTTTAAAAACCGAAATTTTACATATATATATATATATATACACATATATATATGAAGCATATACAGTACAATGAAAATATCCATGGTAACAAATGGGGTGGCTGGAAAAGATGCTTAACAAAAAAGCCTGAAATAAAACAAATTCCCAACTCTTTCCCTTACTGATGCTTGCCTTCCCCACTAGTCTTCCAAGACCACAATCTCCACATTATGGACCTGGTGCTGATGGTCTTCCACATCTCCCACCATTTTCTCCTCAGTCCTCAGCTCTGTCTCCAGGATCACAGCTTTGCCCTCTGACTCATCTGTGTCCACCTCAGGATCCGGCGCTGGGTCAATCTCTATGATGGTCTGCCCATCGTCCGAGGTGCCTTCCACAGCTTGGATGGTGGAAGTAATGCCAGACTCCATGGCCACCAGTTCCACGGGGTTGACCACAGCAGCCACGTTGGCCAGGGCCCCACTGTCCTGCATGGCTGCTGAGCTCAGCAGTGCCAGGCTGGAGGATGGGTGCAGGGTGACCGTGTCCGAGGAGCTGGTCTTGGAGGATGAAACCACGGTGGCATATCGGAAGAGCTGAGAGCCAGACGGCAAGGTATGAACAGTCACCGGGCTGGAGCCTTGGCTGAGGGTTGCCACCGGGATGTTGCCCACAGAGAACTGTTGTCCAACGGGCGCGATGGCGATGGGGGAGATGACAGTGAACTGAGGCTGCTGGATGGGGGTGGAGGGACTGAGGATGGTGGCGGAGGCTGGGCGCTGCAGACGGGGTCTCTTGGGGGGCTTGGGAGCGCTCACGGGCATCAGCACCACGTTCTGGATGGTTTGGGACTTGGCCTTCTGGTCCCTGGCAAGTTTCTTCTGCTCTTCCAGCTGCCGCTCCAGGTCTGCAAAGGGAATGGTTGAGCAACTATTCATGCCAGGCTAAGTAGGAGCTCCTGGGACTCCAGAACCAACCATCACTCCCAGGTTTGTGAGAGGAGGTCACCCAGCCACCCAGTGAGCCTGATCTTGGCTACTCCCTAGAGATCAAATGACACTGAAGGAAAAGGGTAGGTTCTCCTGGCACCCACATAGACCTGGTCAATGTTCCGGCTGCCAGCGCCTGGGTAAGACACAGGTACCATTCCATATCTGTTGGCTACTCCTACTGACGAGGAGATGGGTATTTCTGCTCCCCAAGCTACATCCACCTGCAAGGGAGAGTGGACATCCCCCCCCGGCAGTTGGAATTGCTTCCTGAGCTTGGCCAGGTCACCTCCCCAGGCACCGAGCACCTGCACTGAGGACAGCAGCAGGATGCCTGGGTCAACGAAACATCCCCCTCAACCCTTGTCAGTGGGAACACGGGGAGCCAGAAGTAGCACACTGACCACATTTATCCAGGGCAGTAGGGGACTAGGACATCTCAGATAACAACAGATCCTACAGGACACAGTGAGGAGGGAGACAGTTAGCAGCTCTGGGGATCCCAGGTCAGTCAGTGGCTTCAGCTCAGGGGAAGCTGAATAGGACACCCAATAGCTCCACAAGATAAGCAGATAGCCCTGACAGCCAAGACAAGCAGAAGCTCAGCACCCCATACTCTGAGAGGCTTATTAGCTTAGGTACAGCATGACACTGTCCACGGCTCAGGTGATCATGGCACAACACTGAGCTGGCAGGTCCTGTCCTGAGGGAACGGGACTCGCGCCTGCAGCACCCCGACTGCAGCTAAGGGCACGGACTTTGGTCTGTCCAACACCCCAAGCAACTGCTCTCTGTGAGGCAGGGGAGAGAGGAAATTCCACTCAAGCCCTAGGACAGAAAGGAATTGGGACGCACTTCTTTTGGGGCAGCCTGTACTGAACGCTAACCCTAATTCATTGGGGTTGTGTGGAAGGGAAGTCACATCCATTCCCAAGAGTAGCAGCAGGATGTGAACCCTTACTAGGCGCTTTACCTGCCAGTGTGTAAAGAAACTGCTCCTCTCCTTGCTCTGTCTGGTTTTTCCTGTTGTCCAGTACCTTCTTGACTGTGTCCATTAAGCCAAATGTATGGGCGACGTTGTTCAGGACTGCAGCATCTCCAAGGATAGGGCACAGGGATGTTAAGACTTGGGCACTCAAAAGATGCTCCTGTTACACCAAAAATTTTCTACTGCTTTTTAAAACTCTCTGTTCTTTCACAAGGGCTAGCTGACAAGGAGAAGCCCAGCTCCCTCATCCTTCTGACATCCCAGGATTAAATAATCCCATTCATATGATAAAGCAAATTGAACAGAGCTGTGTCACTCAAGCAGCTCCAAATTGCTGCAAATGACAGTGTAATTTGCAATCACAGAGATACAAACGAGCTCTCCACCTACAAATCATCACCACATGCTGCTGACAGTGTCATTAACATGCCAAGCTCCACTGAAAGCTGTGCAAAATGTCTATTATAATCCACTGACTTCAATCACTCACAGTTCCCAAAGAACTACCACCTACCAGACACAAAGACCCGCTAGCCCAAAGTTAAATTAGAAAATTTTTTTTAAAAATCCGGGTAAAATGAAGTTTGTGGCTACATGGATGCTCTCTCAGGAAGAGCATCGACAAGAGGTGTTCACAGGGGCATGTGCTGAACCCAATGCTGATCCAAGTTAAAAATAACCCTAAAAAGGGGAGGGGAGTTATTTTTAACTCAGATCATTTCCCTCATCTGGTTCAGCCCCCAAAACAGGTTTTCTGGCACCAGTGAAAGCAGAGTGAGAAGTGAGGGGGTAGGACTTGTTTAAGCCTGCAGTATCACAGAGAAGTGTTTGAGCAGCTCCAGTCCAAGTGGCTCTGGGAGAGTTTCCATGAGGGCTGGGAGCTGCGAACAGTCATCTGATGGTCCCAGCAAGCTGCCAGGGTCACTTTGCTCAGGGAACAGGGTGGAATGGTATGTCCTTGTGCTTTGAACCAAAGGCACTTCACAGCTGGGCAAGCTGAGAACACAGACTGTGCTCCCACAACTCAGCTAATGAGTGGGAACTCGCTCCCCATCCTGACTCGCCAGCTTTACATGGCAGGATGGACCCTTAGCATGTTTTTTTTTGCCTGCAGCTCCCCTTTTGAGGCTTCTTCCTGACAACCTACCTGTCATCTGGAAGGGAGACTGACCCAACCGTTGCTGCACACCTCTTAGGACTTCTTCTATCTCCTTCTGGATGTTGCACACCACCTCTTCCATCAGCCCCACATCAGCTATTCCTTTCCAGAACATCAGTGTGTCCTCTGGCACAAAAGAGGAGGAGAAGAAGTAGTCAACATGTACAAGCATTTGGCATTTTTCCCACAGGGCCACCTTAAACCCTTCAGACAAGTGTATCTTTTCAAGGTGACTACCTTTGCAAGGTAGTTTTGCTATTGGGGTGGGCAGGACATGTGAAAAAAATAACCAACCCCAAACCAAGCAAAATGGACTCAGGCAGCAAATCAGGAACACGTTTTCAAACAAGTCCATGATTTCCAAGGCTGAATTTCACATTTCTGCAAGGTGCAGAGCTTAAAATCATTATTTGAGGAAATTCTAGCTAAGCTTCCATACTGATATTACAAGGGAATGCAAGGCCAGAGAGACACAGAACAGAGAGTCAACAGGGAACAAACATGACTCTGCTCCTTGTTGGTTTCAGCCTGGCTCCAGGCTGGCAGATGTGTTTCACATCCTTGGAATAAAATAGAAAAGCCCCTCACTGTAACCAGTAACATCTCATCTGGGGTATCATCCATCAGCCATGAGGCCAGGGCCAAAGTCCTACAGTGGTAAGGAGCTCCATTGGCAGTAAGCCTGGTTGCCTGGGAAATGCTGGGATAGCCGAGGGGCTGGGGGACAGCTTTGAGATTACCCAAATTTTACTTATTTTCAAGATTCCAAAATGTAACAGGGGAGGAGAGGGGAAGAAAACAACCAACAAGTAGCCTGAGCTTACCTGAGATCTCATCCGTGTCCTTTTTCATGCCTTCCTCACTGGCCATGGTGACAGCAGCTGTCAGAGCTGAGTTCCACTCGATCCCCTCCTCCATACTCTCCTCCGACAGCGCGATCTGGGTGATGCTCCCTGCCAGAGAGCCCCCATCAGCTCCCTCTGCCAGCCCTGAATCCCTGCTTTGCTTCCCAACCCCTCAGGCCTGCCCAGGCTCTCTTTCACTCTTTGGCTCAGGTTTGTGCTTGGCTTCTTTCAACCAAACCAGTTAAGAGCAAATACTGCTGGTTCTCATTGGAACTGTGACTGTGAAAAGCTCTGGGGCTTCTGGAGGGAAAACCATGTGCCTTGCACAGTGGAGTCCTGGCTCAAGGGAGCAAAAAGGGATCAGAATAAAGAAGGGAACAAATAAGGCTCAGACCAGCCACCCTTCTCTGCTTACATCATCCACAGGAAGCTCTGCACCCCTAGTCCCTCAGGAAATGGAGCTGGGGTCCAAGCTGGTTTATAGAAGGGAAATGGATCTGACTCAATTCTAAGTTTCTGGATCAAATTTGGGACTAAATCAATGTGCAGCCACTCTAAGTTGGCTATGGGGCTTTCCAAGAGATTCTCCTTAGCCTATGGACAATTCTGCCATGTCACCCACCCAGGGGCTCAGAGAAATGTAACCCACCCAGCTTAACGGTGTGGTACAGTTGGCAATAGTCTTCTCCCTTAACCTCAGCAAAGAGATCTATTTCTGCTGTGGGGCGCAGGATCACTGAGAACTTGCAGTTGGAATGACAATCAAATCATGTCCAGCCACCACATTGTGTTCATGGATGTTCTGAAGGAGGACAGCATCTTTAAATTCACTCCTAAGTATGAGCCCAACTCATATCTTTGTTTATAACAGACTCCCAACTGGAAAATATATTGGAAAATGCTGTGCGAGCTCTCACAGGTGTTTGCTCGTGTGATGATCCCAGAGAGCAAGGATCCTGCAAGGCTCTCAATCCCTCTCCTGGCTGCCTCTCTGGAAAGCAGCTGCTTGATGTCAGCAGTTTTCCAGCCTTCCCAGTCCTGCAGAGCAGAGCTCCCCAACAGATGCTGTCAAGATTTCTCCAAACAGACACGAGAAGCATTTTCCTTCCCAGAAACCAGAGCAATCTCCTGGTGGGACTGCCCTGTTGTGCCCGGGAAGAAGGTGTAAAGTGTGTGTGGGAGGGAGAGGAGCATCAGAGGGAAGTTCCCATGGCATTGGTAACTGGTTTCCTACCATCAGCTGAGGTTGGAGTCTGCACCACGCTCTGCTGCCCTGGCACTGGTGCTCTGGCACTGCTGATCAGGAGATCAAACTTGGTGCTTCGACAGGTGTTGGTGCAAACTTTGTCGTGTTGGTAGAAGTCAATTTGTCCCGAATCCATCATTTTCCTGTGCAGGGAGTAGGGAAAGAATCAGGCTCAGCTCAAATCTCAGCCTGAAGACAAAAGGGAGTACTCTACCTGAGAATGCTATGGCCATGGGAAGGAAAGGGAAAGGGAGATCCCAGGGCCACTCTGCACACAAAAGATCTCCTGCAAAGCTTTCAAACGGCAAACACAAGCCACCCCCAGCTTCACATACAGGGCTTCAGTCCTGTTCCACCCCAGGTTCCCCAGGAGGCCACTTCTCTACAGAATGAGAGACCCAGACTCTCACATCATGGGGCTGGGATCTCTGCAGGCTGCTGGCCAGGTACTGTGGACCTCCAAGAGGCCTTCTGGGGACTGCAAAGCAGACAAAACACCTGCTGGGGGGTCCTGCAGCTGCAGGGGTGGAACCCTGAAGCTGGGCAGGGTCAAATACCTTAGCATGATTCCTCCAAGGCGAATGGCTCTCTTCCAATCCTTCAGGGTAGACTTTCCAGCCAGGTGAACAAAATGCTTCGGGCTGATCAGCTGGTCATTGAACTGGCAATGAGACAAGCAAAGGCTCAGCAAACAGAGTAACATCACTTGGGAGGACTGGGACATCCAGCACAGCTCATCTGAGCCCCCACTTCCACCCAGAGAGAGGAGCTTGTAGTGGGCTGCTTCTCAGATCCGTCCCAGCTTCGATCCCCTGGGCACAGCAATGCTCACAGCTCCAGGAAGTACGTCTGTAGGAATGATCTGCCAGCCACAGGCATTCACAGCCCTAACCAAAAACAGCCTTAACCAAGAACAGCCCTTAAGGCTTTATGTGAACCAAATCATCTCCTGTGAACATGTACGGTCATCTTGGAGATCATTACAGGAGGTTTCTGTTACATCCAATGGCCCAGAGGCATCCAGCCTTGGTATTCCCTTGGGCATCTGTTCTGCCCTGCTCCAGTGACTGGAGTAGTTCCTGCTGAGGGGCAGGAGCACAAGGGGCTGAGCTTTCACACTGCCATGCTCTCAGGTAGGAAAAGGTAACACCAAGACTTCCCTTCTCAATGCAACCTGCTCACCAAGGAAGTGACAGGAGTGGAGTACCGGGACACAGACAAAAGGGGAGGAGGCAAAACTCTGCCAGATCTCAATACACATCTCCTGCCTGCCTTCAGTCCCTTCTCAGGGGCCAATACAACTGAAATATGAAGTGGGTGATATCCTTCCCTCCTTCATCCACTCTTTACATGCTTCTCCCCATCAAAAAACAAGTTTCGCACCAACAATCCCAAGGACTCAGTTAGGATGAAACACAAAAACTAAGGAATTCCTGTGGAGGCCAACCAGCACACCTGGAGAGCAGAGGAGGAATCCACTGTGAGTTTCTCCCTTACCTTCACACACTTGACATTAATTCCTGGACAGACAAACTTCTTCCAGAGAAGGATGGCTTTGCTCTCCCCACAGGTGATGGGATACGCAATCTCGATTTCCTCACTTGTTTCGAGGGTGCTGGGGTCTGAGGGAGGAATGACTCAAAATGAAACTTTCCACCCAAGAGGCTCCCATCCCACAAGGCAGGAGTTTGAAGCTCATAGGTTGTGAGACCTGCACTTGGGAAACGAAAAAAAGGCCAGATCCCAGTCCAGGATCAGTCCTCTCTTCGTCTTCTCAGAGTTAGTTCAGATTAACAGCAACTGGCATCTGCTTTTTGGTATAACAATGCTCCAAATGAAGCTCATTTTTAAGGAAACATGAAATCAGAAATCCAGTATATCTGGAAGGCGGGAGGTGTCAATGAGAACAATCTTAGTGGCAACAAAATGCTTTAAAATTTGAAGCACAGATATCTCTCCAATTCTTGCAGCTCTGGTATCTCTTTAGCAGCGATATCAGATATTTACTGATAATATATTCTCTTCACGCGCAGAGTTTCTGCTAATCCTGCCAAAAGACCCATACCCACACAGGAAGCAGAACTCTAGTCAAGATCTAGTGACAGCACCCGGTGACAGGAGCCTTTTCCCACACACTGCTCAGGATGGCAGGGAGCACTTGGAGCCAACCTGCTCAGTTCTCCTGAACATCCAATCCAGACCATCAGACTGCTGGTTCAGCAAAGACCCCGCAACCAGAGCCTGATGCTTCAGCCACCACATCTTCATCACTATCATTCCTGCTGCCAGTGTCTGCACACAAGGACTAGGGTGACATCCCGGCTCCCCTGGACCCCGTGGGAGCCCTTACCATTCATTGCAGGAGAGCCAGGATCTCACTTCCAGGACTTTGAGACCAAGCAGTAACAGCAGACTCTTACTCCAGAGTATGCCCAGCCCCTGCACCCACATCCATGCCTGGGAATCAGCATCTGCAGGGGCAGAGCCAGAAGGAAGCCCAGCGAACTGGAGACACCAGCCCTGCACAGGAGGGGATTCATCCACGCCAAGTGGGAACTCACCGATCCCTTCTTCCAGCTTGTGGATGGTGTGGGTTTCCACGGCCACCACAGCAGCGCTGGCCTCGGATCCCTCTTGGTAAATCCTGTGGTGAAAGTGGCCATCCATAAACAAACTATATACGTCATGGAAAATTAGGATTCACAGCACAGGGTTAAAAAATTCAGTTAATTTCTTTCTGCCTGTCCTCAAGGGACAGGAATTTTGTCTGATACAGCTTCAATCATCAGGAATTTTTTGGCATGTACAAAACACGAATAATCCCAAGAACTGACACATGCAGAGGCATTCCCAGGTGCTGTCATCCCACCCTCCGCACTGCCAGCGCCACTGAGGCAGCTGTGCAGGCTTCCCTGTGCCTTCTCCTCTGCTTTCTGTCACGCTCGACAGCACGAAGCAGAGCCCAGTGTCCCAGGATTTCCTTTCCAGCCCTGTGTGAAACTGCAGCACAGATGACCACAAACGGAAGTCACTATCAGGCCCACAGCCACCCTGCCCTGCAAATATTGTCAAACTAGAGGCAGTTTTCTTCCATCCTAGTTGATCCAGAGTGAAGATGAAGCCACTCTCTGCAGCAGCTGCCAGGGAGCCACAAAATTCCCTCCACATCCCAGCCTCACTTTAATTTTAGAAGAGGATTATTTTAGGGGAGAGCTGGCACAGAGGCACGTGAAGGTCTGAACACATAGACCACCGCATCCAGCAGCTGCAGTGTGGCAAAAAACAACCCTTGGACTGGAGAAGGAAGAGAGAGACTGGGACAGCACTGCTTCCACGATCCAGGAGGACTGCACCAACACAGCCTTGCAGGACAATTTCAGCTCTCGGAGGCCCCATGACAGCCACACACACTAAAGTTTTAATCTGTTGTATTTTCTCTCTCCCCTGAGTGGCACAAAACTGACGCAGACCTGGAAAACACAGTGATGCTCTGTCCCTGCACCATAAAAACCCACAGGGCTCCCCCCCATCCCACCTTGCACCTCCCAGTTACACCAGTACCATCCTACTCACCCTTGCTGCACCGGCTGGAGCTGCAAGATCACTTGGGTTTTGGTATCCTCCGGGTTCTCCCCTTCATTCCCGTCACTTGGTACAACCACCACATCACCCACAGGGACGCTCACCTCGGCATTCGCCATCTCTCACATGAACCCGGCAAGGTTTTCTCCTCCCTGTGGATACGAGAGCTGGGAACAGATCCCAGAGGCAGATCCCCCCAGTGTCATCCCGCTCATAACTTCCCAAGCCAGCAGCTCTCTCCAGCTCTGAACCCCCCAACCTGGCACCAGGGAACAAACCCACATGGTGGGTTTTGGCAAGAGTGTGTTTCCAACACGGAGGTTCTCCCACTGGCCCTGGCTGGCAGTGCTTCCAGCCGCCCTGGGATGTTCTGATCCCTCACTACCAGGAACGTGCCTGTGGATGGTATTTCCTAGTAGAAGCTGGTGTCAAGGTGTGGTACCACCACAGGAGGACCTGACAGGGGGTCCCGAAGCAGCTGCACTCCCAGAGGATGTGCCTATGGTTGTGCAGGATGGCACAAAGGTGGTTTTGTTACAGTGTGGGGCTGGAGTTCATCCCTGCAAGCCTGGGGTCTACAAACTGCTGGGAAAGCCAGTGTCAGAATCGTGGAATGGTTTGGGTGAGAAGGAACCTGAAAGCTCATCTCGTCCCACACCCTGCCATGGGCAGGGACACCTTTCACTCGACCACCAGGTAGCTTCAAGCCCCATCCAGCCTGGCCTTAGACACTTCCAGGGATGGGACAGCCACAACCTCTCTGGGCAACCTGTGCCGGGGCCTCACCACCCTCACAGGGAAGAATTTCGTCTCAATATCCCATCTAAATCACAGATTTTTCAGGTTAGGATCTCCTGGCCGGTGACAGGGGGCTCGGTATCCCATGGCTGGGATGCACCAGGACAAGCCTGAAGAGCCACCGGCACAGGGGCCACGCGCCCACCCGGCTCCGGGGGACAGACAAATCCACCCGGGACCCCCAGAGAGACGGCGGGGCTTCCCCAGGATGTCCGGCGAGAGGGGGTCAATAGGACACGGACAAACCGCGGCGTCGATGGCGCCGAGGCCTTAAGTGGGGGGAGGGGGGGGCTACACAGGGGAACCCCCC
>VZRQ01004192.1:21157-46574 GCA_013397975.1 Machaerirhynchus nigripectus | reverse complement strand
CCCCCCCCCCCCGGCTGTCTCTGTCCCTGCCCCCGGTGGCGACTACCCTGGGGTCCCGAGAGTCCCGCGTTCGGCTCCATCCTGCCTGCAGGGCTTTCCCGGGGAATCCCTAATCCCCGGGTTAAGAGGATCGCTGGAGTTTACATGCGGAGCCGGGAGAGTGGGCAGTGGGCTCCATCCCGAGAGTGCTGCGGAGCCCGGCAGCGTCACTCCCGGGGGGATTTGTAGCCGCGGGAATGTTCGCCCAAACGTCATCCCCAAGTTCGTGTTTCCCGGTGTCACTCGTCCTCAACTCATCCAAGAGCGAGGAGACAACGACGGGTCATCCAAAGCATTATTCTCCGCGAGGGGAAACTGAGGCACGGGGCCAGGTCGGGATCACTGGAGGCAGAATCCCGTTGCGTTCCCCAAGTATGATTTGGGGCACATCATGCAGCGGGTTTCCACCGGATCCCAAACCCACTGGTGGACGCGGGGAAGCTTTCCTGGGGCCGACAGCAAGACAGAGGCAGGAGTGAGCCGGGCTTTTCTCGGAGCATCGCTCTGTTGTGTCTTTCTTGCATCCTGTGAGAAAACAAACAAATCCCTGGCAGGAATGACCCCAGCGGGGCCCGGCCATGAGTTCACCCTCACTCACCGGAAATGTTTTCACATTTTTTGGGAGGGAAGTGAAGTTTCCGCGGCTGGGGGAAAATCCCCCGTGGCTCTGTCTTTGCTGTTCCTGGCCCCTCGGTAGCATCTTTGGAGCCAAATTCCCAGGAGTGCCTGCAGTGCTCAGCTTATCTCTGGCATTCCCTCCCGGCACGCGCTGGTCACACTCAAGATGTTTCTAACAAAGATTTCCTTTCCTTGGATGGGTTTTTCCCGGAATTGGTCCCTGCAGCTCCTCTGCACCACCAGTGTGGATATGGAGCGGGGGAGATCCATGTAAGACCCCCCATTTGGGCTCACGTGTCCAGCTGTCCTGGCCATAGAGAGTTTTCCATGCAGACCCCAATGGCTTCGACTTTCTGGGCTAGAAACTCCCCCCAAATACCCCAAATTTCTCTCCCCCAGCAGAGCAGCCCTTCTGGGAGCTATTGTCCTGGCAGCCCTGGGGTTCCCACTGCCCCCCCAGCCCCCACTCTTGGAGGGCCTGATCCTTCCCAGCTTTGCTCTGTCAGCAGATGCTGCCCAGAAAGGGGAAAAGTTGGTGATTTCTCCCAGTCCCACAGGATAAACCTCCCGCCAGTTTGGCTGCCAGCCCTTCCCGCAGGCTGGGGAGGAGGGGGCTCTGCGGGGGGACTGGCATCTTTCACCTCCAGCTCCCGTTTTTTTATCCCTGCAGGATTTTCCCTTGCTGGTGCTTTATGTTGTCTCCCAGCGACAGCGAGGGGAGCCAAGGCTGGGCAAATCTATGCCCACCATCCCTTTTCTTTCTGTCTGTGCCAGGATGATGCTTGGCAGGAGCAACAGCTTTTGGGGGATGTGGGGAAGAGGTGTTGAGCACTGGACCCCCGCAAACCCACTAGCCCACACAGTGGGGCTGAGTGGTGCTTTCCCCCCCTTTCCTGCACCCTAATTCTGCCCAGAAACCGGCCAGACCTCAACGCCGGGTACTTTCAGCTTATTTCCAGGATATTCCCTCATGCCCAGAGGCAGTGAGCCTGGAGAAAAGCCCCTTTTGTGGTGGGTCTGGCATCACACTGGGAAGGAGGCAATGGGGATGCAGCTGCCCAGGGTTATCCTCAAGGTCAAGGTTCCAGTCAGGGGGTCCCGGGGGCTGCCCAGTGCTGTACAGCCTTCCCTGAATCCTTTTGTATCCCCCCAAATTGGGGTTCTCCTGGCCTGGGGGATGTAGAGGAGCTGGAGGGTGGAGGGGTGTGCTGGGTGGCTCTGGGGGAAGCCATGGCAGCTTCATCCCTGGATCCCCCTGTGGACAGTTCCCGGTGCCGGGAGCATCCAGAGAAGCCACCAGAAAAGAATGCTTTGGACAAAGAAAGCATTTGAAGAGGCTGCAGGTGCCCAGGGGTTTTTCTGGGAGCCTCACTAAGAGGGGAAACAGAGGCAGGGAACGGCCTGTCTGAGCCCCATCCCCGGTGTCTCTGCAGGAAACGGCTGCGGCCACACGCTGCTGACACCCCACAGTGGCACCCTGAGCTCCAAGAACTACCCGGGCACGTATCCCAACCACACCATGTGCTGCTGGCGGCTCCAAGCCCCCCCAGGCACCTCCCTACTCCTGGCATTCGGGGATGTGGATCTGGAGCCCTCGGAACACTGTGCCCACAGCTCCTTGCTGCTCGCTGACCCCCAGACTGGCACTGCATACGGTAAGGAGGGTCCCGGGGGAAGTGAGACAGGGGTGATATAATGTTTTGTATAGGGAGGATATAAGGAAAATCTGGGGTTTTAGCTGATTTCATCGTGGGGAGGAAGAATATCTGAGGAGGGGGGTAACCAATTGGGGAAGTATCCAAGGAAGGGAGTATTTTAGGAGGGGGTATCCAAGGAGGGGAATATCAGAGGATGGGGACTACCCAATATCTGAGGAGTGGGTTGTCCAAAGGAGAGAAATATCCAAGGATGGGAGTACCTGAGGAGTGGGGGTACCCAAATAGAGGGGATGATATTCAAGGAGGGGGATATCCAAGGAGAGTAATATTTGCGAATGGGGATATCTGAGGAGGCGAGTACCCAAGGAGATGATTATTGCCAAGCTTGGGGAGGAACTTCCCAGTTGGGACCAGATGCAGCCACTGAATAATTAATTTGTCAGCCCAGCCGCTGCCCAAACGCTTCCAGGATTTTCCCAGACTGATTTAATGGTCTTGGAGGGATTTGGCAGCACTGGGAGCATGATGAGTGCTGAGGAAAACATCTTGCGGGTGGGGAGAAGCATCAAGTGATGGGGTGGGATGGAGGAGCAGCCCTGGGGAGAGGCAGGGGCTGGACAGGAGATGCGATGGGAAATGCGGGATGGAAAGGAGCCAGCTTGGATCCATGGGACTGGGAGTTTTCCCTGTTCCTCAGGGCTTTCACCCTTTCTCGGTGAAAGAGGGGTGACAGCATGTGAGGTCCCTGGTTCCCATCCCCTCTGCTGTGGCCTCAGGGACATATTTGTCCCCAAAGCTAAGAGACCTCTTGGCCCCAGCTGAGACAAAGCAATGCAGGAAAAGGGGGACCCCCCAAGATGATGTTCTTGGGGGGTTGTGGAAGGTGGCCGGGCACCCGCAGCCCCTTTGGGTGCCACCAGGGCCATGCCAGCATGACAGAGAGCTTGGGTTCTACTCCCTCTCCCACAGCTGACGCCGGCCCTTGTGAGAAGTCCCAGATGTTTTTCAGGAAGCGGCTGGAGCAGGCAGAGGCTGTGGGCTCCTTCCTGCTGACTCAGACCCAGTGTCTGGCCCCTGGCCTGATTCTGCTGGGATGTGGCAGGGTCCCCACGGGGGTGGCAGCCTCCAGGGCTCAGTGGAGGGGTTCCCAGCTCCCAGGGTATCACCAAGATCCATACAGACATGGCACCACTGACCTAGGGCAGCGCTGGCATCTGGCGAGCAGTGGAAGGCAACTCTGCATGTGTGTCATGTGTCTCATCTGCATATCGTGCAGACCTCAGTTTTGTCACGTGTGACATCTCTGCATGCACATATCTTCCACGCCCCTTGGGATCAACCTTCCGGTTCAATGGGACCCAGGCAGGGTTGAGGGTGTGAGTCAGGGTAGGGAAACTGAGGCACAGGGGGAGGTATCACCAGCAGCCCCGTGGGGACACAGGGACACAGTTCCCTGTCCTCAGGACAACGATGGCTTTTTCTCAAAGCCCAGAGCCCAGAGCCCAGTGCCCAGAGGCCCCAGTGATGGGCATGATACAGAGCAGAGCAATGTGGGGGACAGGGGGTGATGGCAGTCCAGGGATTGGGGCCACCTTCTGTCCCCAGCTGGGACCAGAGATGTCCCTAAGGAACCCGCCTGCCTGCTAAGCTGAAGTTTTAATCAGGGAGATGGAGATTGCAAATTATTGTGGATTAAATGGGGGGAGGGGACGGTTTAGGAGGCAGCTTCAGCAGCACCTGTGAAAGGGGACATGGGGAGGAAACAAGGACACAGCTCCTGTTTTGGGGTCTCGTGGGGTGATGCCATGTATACCAGTCTCTGCAGTGGGGGATGTGGTGGCAGGTGCCCAATGAGGGTGATGGGGCTACCCTGGGGCTGGAACCAGCCTGGGCATAGGACCACCCTGGCAGGAGGTTGCCCTGGCATGGGACCATCCTGGAACATGGGACCGTCCTCAGGATGGGACCAGCCTGGCACAGGGCCATGCTGCATGGGACCACCCTTCAGCACCTTGGTGCTGGGACTACCTTGGGGATGGGCCACCGTGATGTGGGACAACTCTGGAACCACCCTGAGCACAGCCCAAATGCCTGAGGCCCCCTGGCCCTGGCAAGGGTTGAGCTGGGGGAGGTGAAGTCTTGGGGTCCATGTCCCAAATCCTCTCCATGGTGCCATCCTGCTGGCAGGGCCCTACTGCAGGAACTCCATCCCTTCTGCCCCACTCCTGGTGACAAACTCCAGCACTGTGACCGTCCTATTCAACAGCACCAGCCACCGCTCGGGACGAGGCCTCCTCCTGTCCTATGCCACCTCGCAGCACCCAGGTACAGGGGGAGCAGCCCCTGGGACATGTCCTGGCCCATGCAGAGGGGTGAAGGGAGCTCCTTGCTGACCTCAGGATGGGCTCCCATTGCCCTGAGCTCCCTGAACATCCATGTTCTCCCTGGCTGGGGGCAAACATGGGAGACTCCCAGGCCATCCAGCCAGCTGGGACCCCTTCAGGAACCCTAAACCCCCAAGTCAGGTGGCACCCCAATATCAGGCAGAGCCACAGGCATCATGGATTGTACCATGGGGCCAATGGTTGCAGGGACCAAAGGGCCATCCCTCCCTGCCCCTCCAGACATGGGGACGTGAAGGGCAAAACCCAAATGAGGAGCAGGATTTGGTTGGGAATGGGAATGGGGTGCCCTGGGGCAGAAGTGGGTATGTGCTGTGGGACAGGTGGGGGTCCCTCACACTGGGGTGTCCCTGCCTTGCAGACCTGGTTTCCTGCCTGGTTCGAGGCACCCACTACACCCAGGAGCACGTCAGGTGAGTGGTCGGGGGTGGGGAATAGTCCCATTTTGGTGTCCCCTGCCCCAAGGGTCCCCATCAGCCCCGGTTTCATCCCCATCCCTCTCCAGATGTACAGGTCTGGTGGGATGGGGAGCAGAGTGGGTGTGCAGAGGGGGTTTGGATGGGAGGGAGCCCTGACCCACCCCTTACCATGTGTTTCAGTGTCTACTGCCCTGCGGGCTGCAAGGACATCCATGGGGACATCTGGGGCAACCCAAGCCAGGGCTACCGGGATGTAAGTGTGGGCACCATGGTGCACCTGCCGGGGACAGTCCCCACAGCATGTGTGGCCACTGCTTGTCACCCCCAGCAACCCAGAGGTGATGGGTGTGGCCTTGGGGGTGTCCCACGGGGTGCTCGGACCTGCTGTGGGGTGCTGCCCTTACCCCCCGCTCCCTGCAGACATCGGTGCTGTGCAAGGCAGCTGTGCACGCCGGGGTGATTGCAGACGAGCTGGGCGGGCAGGTCACCCTGTCCCGGGAGAAGGGGATCACGCTCTATGAGTCGGCCTTTGCCAACGGGCTCCACTCCAAAAGGTGGGTGAGGAGTGGCTGGGGCTGCACCCCACATGCAGCTGCGGGACCCACCCGCACTGACACTGGGAAACTGCCACCCCTCAGAGACCCCAGGGTTTGTTCACCCTCTGTCTGATGCTCCCCCTGCTTTCCTCCACACAGGGGATCTCTTTCTGAGAAGCGACTTGTATTCCACAAAGGTATTTTTTTCCCATTTCCCCTGAAATTAAGGCACAGTTTTGGCTGTCAGACCTGGTGCCACCCCCACGTGCCCAGTTGGGGTTTCTGGGTTCCCAGTGTGCTGTCTCCTGTCCCCAGCCTGTGATGATGTCCTGGAGGTGGTCACCTTCAATGCCTCGTCCTGGTGGCACGAGGTGGACCCACTGGGCCAGGACCGAGCCTGGGTGGCCGAACGGGCAGCACTAAGCACCACCGGCCACTCCTGGGCAGCCGAACCCAGCACCGAGGCTGCCTGGCTTGAGCTGGACCTGGGCACCCGAAGGAATGTTACAGGTGAGAGTTGGCCGTCAGAGGGGGACACACAGCTGCCTGTGTCCCCATGCCACCCTGACCACTGTTTCGGACAGCGGTCCGACCGAACGACCACACCCTCCCGCTGTGCAAGCTTCACTGATCCCCACAAAACTGCCCAGGGCAGTTGCACCACCATAACTCCCAGGACGCACTGGAGTTCATTGTGCCATGGTTATACTGGTGCAAACTGGGATGCAGAGTGCACCAGCCCCCCTGGCTGCTCCTGTCCCCCTTTTGTCCCTTTGCCCCCTCATCTGCAGCCGTTTCTGGGACGAACAAGTTAATATTATGCTCTTGCATCTGGTGCCAGCGAGTGTCTTTTGTCCAGCTGGAGCCGGCCGAAAGCAGGGGCTTTGTGCGCCAGCGGCTGGCGACTGCGGCGAGGAAAATGGGGACATTGTCCGGCCGGAGGCTGGAGGAGGGAGGAATGCAGGGCTGGCAGCCGGGGCTGGAGGTTATCGATTCCTGGGGGCAGACCAGGGCATCCCACACTGGAATCTGCCACCTAAACCCCCTCCCAGGATCAGAAGGATCCCCCTCTGCCACGTGATATGTCCTGCCCTCCTAGGCCTTTCCCAGCTGGGTGTTGGGTGTCCCAGAGATGGGGGTTATTCCAGCTGGAAGTAGAGGGCAGTGGGGTAGAGGGTGGCCCTTCCCCAGCCCCACAACCCCTGACTAACAGCCAGGACCCCCCTCCTGCATTCACAGGCATCATCACAAAGGGCTCCTCTGAGCAGCACGACTACTACGTGACGTCCTACCACGTGTCCTCCAGCCGCGACGGGAAGAATTGGAGACCCTACAGAGGCAGCAGTGGCCAGGAGGACAAGGTGGGCGTTGGGGGACATCACGGGGCTGAGACTCCCTGCCCATGGATATTTGGCCATCAGCACCTCTTCACCCTCTCTGGCAGGTGTTTGGAGGAAACGCTGACAGCCACGGGGAGGTCTCCAATGCCTTTATCCCCCCAATCGTCGCCCGCTATATCCGTGTCACACCGCAGAGCTGGCACCAGCGCGTGGCCCTGAAGGTGGCCCTGGTGGGCTGCCAGCTGGCACGGGTCCGTGCACCCCGTCCCTACGGTGAGACCCTCCACAGGCGCTCACACCTCCATGTCTGAAACGTCCTCCTGGGGCCTCCGCCTCCCTGTGCACCCAGGGGTGGTCCCACAAGTCACAGTCCCTGCTCTGTCCCACAGTGCCCAGTGTCCCCAGGGAGGTCCTTGAACCCACCAGCCGCCCAGCCAGCCACAGCCCCATCCCTGGCATCGCCCTGGACCCAGAGAAGGCAGGTGGGTGCCATTGGTCTTGTGGTGCTCCAGGTGCCAGTGGGGCTTCATCCGATCCCTGTGGGAACACATTACTTTTCCTCCTCTAGTGGCCCCAGGTGGGCTCCTGGCACTCATGAGTGCAAAGAGGTGAGATGGGGGCCCGGGGGGGCTGACAGTGTCCTCCCTCCCCAGGCTCCACACTGCTGGTGATGCTGCTCATTGGCGGCTTTGTGCTCCTCTGCTCCTGCCTCCTGCTCCTGGCTTTCTTCTGCCACAGGAAGAGGTTGGTCCTGTCTTGTCCCCTGCTTTGCCCTGGGGGACTCAGTATCACCTCCCCAGATTGTGGCAGCTTCATCCAGCTGCTCACTGGGTCCCAAGGGGTGCAGCCCCCCATGCAGTGGGTGTGAGATGGGTGGTGGTGGGCACGGGGTAGCTGGGACCTCTTGCCCCATCTTGTCTCTCCCCTTGGCAGGAAGTCAGCAGCGGGGCTGAACTGTGGCATCACAAAAGGTAAAAGGGTCCACAACCCCTCCCCAAAATTGGAGGTCCGTGTGCCGTGGGGTGCAGCTGGTTTAACTGGTGCTGCTGCCAAGCCTGGACCTGTTCCCACCCCCCAGGGGCACCTGCATGTCCAGGTGACAGCCTGTGACAACTGAGGGTTTCCTCTCCCTGCCCAGGGTACCCCAAGCTGGAGTCGAGCCAGGTCTGCTCCCTGCAGAGCCTGCCAGCCCCCAGCCTGGCTTCCTTCCCAATGGCCCCCACGCCNNTGAACTGGTCCCACAGCCCAGAGCTGGAGCCAAGTCTCCCCCATTGCACCTTGGGGGATGTCCTTGGGGGGTGCCCATTCCCCCTCCCCATTCTGGTCTGACCCCTCCTGCATCATGGTCCTGTGCAACAGGGNCCCTCTCTGGTGTGGCAGAGGAATGTGGGGTCTCTGTGGGTGGGTACCCTGCCCTGGGTGGGTTTTGGCATTTCCCATCCCTGGAAGTCCAAACTTGCTCAGGTTTTCAACCCACCTCACCCACCTCTGCCACGCCACCATGACCCCCCTGACATGGCAGCCTCCCTGTTTCAGAGTACGCTGAGCCAGACCTGGTGCAGGTGAGCCCCAGCAGCCAGACAGGTTCTTCCACCTTCAAGCCACTCCTGGAAGAGGGTTACACTCTGCCGCTGGTCCTGAGCCACTATGACGTCCCAGGAAAGCACCATGAGTATGCGGAGCCGCTGCCGCCAGAGCCTGAGTATGCCACGCCGTTCAGTGAGCCGGAGCCCGCCGGGATGCGCGGCAGCACCTGCGACATCGCAGGGCCTGCCGGGTGCCCCCCGGTGCGGTACCAGACCCCTGCCCTGCGGCCCGGGGAGCTGCCAGCTGGGGTGGAGCAGACTGGCAGCTCCTGTTCTGAGGAGTCCCGCGGGTGGCCTAGGCACTGTCCCTTCGCACACGTGTACCATGAAGCCTTGTGAGGAGGGGAGCACAGCGGCACGGTATCAGGCGGGGGGCGGTGGGGCATGTGTAAAGGAGGACCTTAGCCGCGCGCTAGCGGGGGGCTTTTTTAAAAGTAATCCTATGTAAATATATATGTAATATATATACAGAGAGAGACGTGGAACGCCGTGCCCCGCACCGCCTGCCGGCCCGGCACGCGACCCTGCTCGTGACCACGGGTGGCGCAATCATCCCCCCTCTCCGTTCGTGGTGTATTTGAGTCCGTCCCGCACCTTCAGAGAACCCCACCTTCGGGAGAGCTCCTCGCNTGCCCCGCACCGCCTGCCGGCCCGGCACGCGACCCTGCTCGTGACCACGGGTGGCACAATCATCCCCCCTCTCCGTTCCTGGTGTGTTTGAGTCCGTCCCGCACCTTCAGAGAACCCCACCTTCGGGAGAGCTCCTCGCCACCGAGCCCCCCGGACGCACCGAGCCCCCTCCCTCGCCATCTGCCGTTCACTGGTGCCGGGGAGCCGGAACGGGCGGTTACCGGCTGCCCCCTCCCGCAAAAATTGTGCTTCCGAAATCTCTTGATGTCGATTCCGCGGGGGCGGCGCGCGGCCCCCCCGTGCCACGCACGGCAGAAGCCCTTTTTGAGATGCGCTATTCACCTCACCCAGAATGGGCAAGCGCCAGTATACTGTGAGGTCAGGGCGAGAAAGAGGCAGGCACCAAACATTGTGTTTGAGTGTCCATTCCTTTAACCATCCTATTCGAATTTCTCATTTTTATTGCCGTTTCTGCTGGTTTTCTCCTCAGAAAAGTGCCGTTTTTCCCCGCTTTTTATGCTGCCGAGGTTATGCAAATCGCGCGGGGCATGCTGGGAATGCCCCTTCCCTGAGGC
This sequence comes from Machaerirhynchus nigripectus, assembly GCA_013397975.1. Taxonomy (NCBI): domain Eukaryota; kingdom Metazoa; phylum Chordata; class Aves; order Passeriformes; family Dicruridae; genus Machaerirhynchus; species Machaerirhynchus nigripectus. The sequence continues at coordinate 36,771 of VZRQ01004192.1, read as the reverse complement.
AGCGCGGGGAGGAGGAGCGCCTTTAGCGGGAGCGCCATGGCGCGCGCGCGGGCGGACTCGCTCCTGATTGGCGGTGATGCGCGCGCGCAGGGGACTCCTCTCCCCATTGGTGGAGGCAACGGCCGGAAGCGGAAGCGCTGCCAGGTGTCGGCGGGCGGTGGAGGGAGCGCGGCGGTGGCGGCGGGGCTTCGGCGTGCCCGCGGGTCATGGGGAGGTATGGGGAGCTCGAGGGGGCTGTACCGAGCACCTGGGGGCTCCACGCCGGCTGCTGAAAATCCGGGAGGGAGCATAAGAGTAGGCGCCGAGTCGATCCTTGTGGCGGTCGGTGACCTTCGCTCTGCCCCGCGACTCCCGGCGGGGACGTTCTGCATGGGGGGGAGGGGGGGAATTCATTCCCATCCCGGCGGTCCCCGTCGGGCTCGTGAGCGATTTAAGCTGGAGATGTTCAGCCTGGAGAAGAGAAGGGCCCGGGGAGACTCTTAGAGGCCCCTTCCATTGCCTAAAGGGGCTTTAGGAGAGCTGAGGAGGGACTTCGGACAAGGACTTGGAGGGACAGGACAAGGAGAATGGCTTCCCACTGTCAGAGGGCAGGGTTAGCTGGGATGTTGGGGAGGAATTCCTCCCACTGAGGGTGGTGAGGCCCTGGCACAGGCTGCCCAGGGAGACTGTGGATGCTTCATCCCTGGAATTGGCCAAGGCTAGGTTGGACGGGGCTTGGAGCCACCTGGGCTAGTGGAAGGTGTCCCTGTTAATGGCACGGTGTGGAATGAGATGAGCTTAAGGTTTCTTCCAGCCCAAACCATTCTGAGATTCTGTGATTGTATTTAGATATTTGGTGAAAGTCACTGTGGTTAATGGAAGTGGGAGCCCCCTGAGCACTCCAGGGAATATGCTGTTTGTCATTAGTTACAGCTCTAACGCTGTGCTGTCCCAGAGCTGAACAAGTCGTGGTGCTGATCGCAGCCCCCAAACCCCCTCCTGCCCTGGAGGGAGCTGCTGCTGTGAGGGTCTGGGCTTACCTGCACATCAGAAGGTACCGGGATATTATTTTTCCTGGCAGAAAAAGGGAATTTGGCCATATTTTTCTTCAGGATCCTGCCAGATGCTCGTCCTCTACAGCAGCCACTGTGTGACAGAGAAGCCTGTGGCACTGTAGTGAGGACAGCTTGTGAAACTGTTTCCTCTAACCATCTTACATAAAATGGGTGATACAAAAAATATCTGGTGCTCCTGTAAGAATGAGAGCTATATGGAAGAGGAGGAAGCCAGAGTAGGTAATGCTGACTGGTGATGTTCTGGGAAGGCTGTTGGCTATGGCCTCTCCACTCACTGGGCTCACAGCGGTTGCTAATGTAGTTAAAGATCTAGACACTCAGCTGTAAGCAAATGGGGCTGGCATGTGGGATTTACCCTGTGAATCTGCTCCTCCCATGAGTTTTGTGTTCAGGGATCTCAGCGGCATGTGAAGGGTGCAGTAAGATCTGGGAATAAACCAACAAAACGACTTTATGCTGCTAAAGTGGTTCTGCCCAAGGCTTTTGGGGCTTTGTGTCCGAGGATTTCGGTGCTTCCTTCCCTGCATAGTGGGTAGAATTTCCTACTTTGTGGATCTGTGAAGTGAGGCATAGGGTGAACAGCTTGAGATCAACCCCAGCTAAAACCAAGACTGAAGGTCCCTCCTGGTCTTCTGCTGGGTTCCTCAGCCAGAAGTGCCAGCTGAGGGGTTTAGGGTATGAGCGTGATGATTTTCCATTGTTAATTCAATTAAAATGGAGCTGGAAACTTGCCGAGGGCACTGCAGAAGGGTGTCTGGGATATAAATTCCCCTCAAAAGGGCTCCATGTCTGCAGGTGCATGAGTGTGCATTGGAGTGAAGCACTAAAGCAGCTGCTTCTAAATCCTCCTATGTGCTTTCTAATGTGGGTTTTGATATTAATTAATCCAAACTAACCAAGCCTGCTCTGATGAGGGGAAATGTCTGCTTGTAGATCAGGGAGCAGACACTATGTGTGAGTGTCCCGTAAAGCTGGTTAAACTTTTCTTTTCTTGTGAGTTCAGCCTCAGCTTCTCAGCCATCTCTGGCCGCACCACAAGAGGCTTTGCTGTCAAACCATTCCTTAAACTCCCTTTCCCTGTGACAGACCCATCATTGCTGCCCACGGTGGTTGTGGTAGTGGAAGGTGCAGGGTTTGGGTGAATTTCCTGTCATGGAGCAGTAAAGACAGAGGAAATCTTCATTGAGCCTGGGGCTTAGAGCAGAAACAGAGGAGGTGCCAGTCAGTGTTCAGCCCACGACCAACACCCTGAGTAACTTCAGCACCTGGAGGATCTGTATAACCACACAATCCACTTGTGGTTCACCACTGGGAGCTCCGTAAACTCCGCTCCATTTCCTGTGGCTGTCAGTTGCCTGGTGTGGGAGGAACAAGAGGCAGGTGTGGGCACATGTGTTCCTCCCCCTCTGAGCACCAGATTGTGCTCTCAGAACCCAAAATGAACCGATGTTGTCAGACCCACATGGAGGGGTCCCTGCAGGCTGGGCTGTGAGCGTGATGCTGCCGAAAACAAGACCCCCACCCTGTGGAGACCCCAGGGAGGCTGGGTCCTGCCTTCTCTCCAGGGCTCTGGATTGTGGGGATGAGGGATCCTGTGCTGCTGCAGCAGGAATGAGCCATGTCCTACAGTTAAATCTGCTCTGAGTGCTCTGTTCTTTGTGGGAAATTGGATCAGGAAAGCCTTGTGACAGTGGATGTGGGGGGCGGGGGTTCAGCTCAGGGAATGAATGGGCAGGTGGGTCAGTGCTTCTGTCACCAGCATGCAGCCACTGTGCTGCTGGAAAACTTGATTTTCCATACACCAGGGAAGGCTTTGTCTGCTACTAAGCATCACTTCTCTCTTCATGCTGTGAGCAGAGATTCCTGATCTATAAGCTCCAGGCCCTGTCAGAACACTGCAGTTTTCTCTGGACAAAGACCTGTTCACCCTGCTGAATTCCTTGTTTGCTAACCACGGCTTTCCTTTCCCTTTCCAGCTGATTGGTTTGGATCACCACAACCTCAAGGAGAAGCAGGACCTAGACAAGCTTTATGATCTAAAAGCTAAAGCCCAACAGATTATGAACCAGTTTGGCCCTTCTACCTTGATCAACCTCTCTAACTTCTCCTCGATCAAGCCGGAACCAGCCAGCACCCCCCCCCAGAGCTCCATGGCCAACAGCACCACTGTGGCAAAGATGCCAGGAACTCCCGGCGGAGGAGGGCGGCTCAGTCCTGAAAGCAACCAGGTAATTCCATCCCCAACTTTGGGACAACACAAATGATGCTCAGGCATTACAGGCAGTACAGACTTGCCTGTGGCTTCATTTGCCTTCTTTCAATCACCAGCAGAAATATAATGTTTATTAAAGTATCAGTTACTGAGTGAGCAAAACTTCCTCACAGAGTTCCTCCCTCCCAGGTGCTTCCTGGCTGGATGGAGTTTGGATGCTGTAGGTGTAGAGGTTTTTCCAGTCTTAGGAAAATATATATTGGGGTGTGACAGGAGAAGTTATTTTTAAATGGGGTTTAGATGGGAGAAATACGGAGAGAAATGGGTGGTGAGGTGCAGATTGCCCAGAGAAGCTGTGGCTGCCCCATCCTTGGGAGTGTCCAAGACCAGATTGAATGGGGCTTGGAGCAGCCTGGTTTAGTGGAAGGTGTCCCTGCCCATGGCAGGGAGTGGAATGGGATGAGCTTTAAGGTCCCTTCCAACCAAACCTGGCATGGAGCCTTCGATGTGCATGAAACAAAGTGCTGCCCAGGGCATGCCCCGGCATAGGTCCCTGAGGGCTTGGCTGGCACCCAGCCTCTTGGGAAGTGCACTAGACCCCAGCACAAAACAGCCACAGCAGTGAGGGAACAAGGAAGGGCAAGAATTTCCCATCTGTGCCTGGTTGACATGACTAGGCTGACAATTTCCATCCATATCTTTTAAGACTCGGCATCCTGTTGTTCAGCCCAGTGTGGTTTCTGCTCCCTGCCATGTCTGACTGCGCTGAAATAACCCAGCACTCCCACATCTGTTTTCCATGTGAAGCACTAAAGCTGATAAGTGCTAGAGCCATGGAACGCTTCCCTCGTGCCCTGAGCTAAACTTTAGTCACTGATATGTTGATTGCACTTGCTGTCTGCATCTTAACACTTGTAGTTTTGCCTTTCCCCTCCTTGCCAGCAGCATTTTAGTGCTGGTAACATCCTGGCTGCTGCACTCCAGCTGCTGTCCAGAGCAACCATTGGTGCTTGAAAATGACTCCTTAACACCTGATATTTCTTATCTCTGCCATTCCTGAGCTGATAGACTGTGTCAACAGTGTGAGTTGGCCCTGGGGGCACGGGAGAGGAGGTGTTTGTGGTTGGGGCTGTGCTCCATGGGCAGCTTCTTTGCTGGAACAAGGCAGTAAATCCTTCCTCTCCTTCCACATGCTCAGGTTTTAACCAAGAAGAAATTGCAGGACCTGGTGCGTGAGGTGGATCCGAACGAGCAGCTGGATGAAGATGTGGAAGAAGTAGGTTCCAACCCGTAGAAGGGACTGCAGAAAGAGCTAATTTGGGATTTGTCATGGATCAGTGGCCCTTTGTCCAAGGAGGGAGCGTTGGTTCATTTAACACGTTGTTTTTCTGCATCCCAGTTCCAAAAAGGCTTTTAAAACAGCAATTGCAATTGCAGCAGACACCGAGGAAATCCACTCCTTTGAGTGGAGTTTTGGACACCACAATATCAGAAAGATCTAAAGCTATTAGAGGGTGCCCAAAGGAGACTGGAGTTGGGGAAGGATCAGGAGGGACCACGGGAGGAGTGGGTGAGGGCACTTTCTGTGTTCAGCTGGACAAGAGGAGACTGGGGGCAGAGCTCAGCAGGGGCTGCAGCTCCTCCTGAGGGGCAGCTCCGATCTCTGCTCCCTGGGACAGGGACAGGAAACAGGGAATGGCTGGAGCTGGGCCAGGGCAGGCTCAGGCTGGAGATCAGGGAAGGGTCCTTCCCCCAGAGGGTGCTGGGGCACTGAACAGGCTCCCCAGGCAATGCCAGCTCCCCAGGAGGCCAGAGCTCAAGGAGCATTTGGACAACGCTCTCAAGGCACAGGATGGGGATTGCTGGGATGTCCTGTGCAGGGCCAGGAGTTGGCCTGGATGATCCTTGTGGGTCCCTCCCAATTCAGGACATTGTGTAATTCTAAATACCAGATTCTGAGGGCTTGTTTTTATCTTCCCGCATAATTTCAAGTGCTCAGTGCTGACCAGGCTGGTTGTTGCCCTTGTTCTGCCACAGATGCTGCTACAGATCGCTGATGACTTCATCGAGAGCGTGGTGACAGCCGCCTGCCAGCTCGCACGGCACCGCAAGTCCAACACCCTGGAAGTGAAAGATGTCCAGTTGCACCTCGGTGAGTGACTTTTAGCTGGTTTTTTCCCCTCTACCCCCAGCTCTCAGCTCTTCCTGGAGTCAGGGCACAGCTGCAGTGCTGTGGTGGAAACCTGTGAGTAGATAATGCATCCCTGCCCATGGCAAGGGGTAGGAACTGGATGAACTTTAATGTCTATTCCATCTCAAACCATTCTGTGAATTCCAGAGCGTCAGTGGAACATGTGGATCCCGGGCTTTGGTTCTGAAGAAATCAGGCCCTACAAAAAAGCCTGCACTACAGAAGCTCACAAACAGGTAAGAACCCCTCACAACACCAGGAATCACATGGAAGGCTGCTAACAGGGATGGTGGTCATGGCCTCCTGGCACTGCGAATTTGTGGCCTCTTCCAAGTGGTTCGGACAGGAAATGACTTCCAGAGCCTCCTGACCTGTTTGTGCAGAGGGTTAAGGTTGCTGTGTCTCCTCACCTGTGTTGGCTTTGCCCAAAGAGAAGCAGCAGCTCTTGGTGCTGAGAGGTTTGGGAGGGTTAAAACCAACTGGGAGCTGCACACAGACGCTTCTCAGCTGCCCTTGGCAGCTCCATCTCTGTGCAAAGGGAATGGAAACACCCTTAATTTTGCTTTAAAACTGCATTGGGACATTGGTTTTTAAGCCATGGTCAGAGCCTAGAAGGAACTGCCCTGCAGTGGGTATATGGATGATGCTGCAGCTCCCACTGGGCAGAGAGGGGAGCCTTGAGATGGGCTTTGATCCCACTGCCCCAGGGTGCCAAGCAGAGCAGCACAGACACTTCCTTCTCCTCTGGCTCCAGCCTGGGACCCCATTAAGATTCAAACAGACCTGAAAGACCTGTGTGGAAGCAAGTCAGGCAGCGTCCTGGGAGTACCTGGGATGCCTTGTTCCTGCTGTGGGTGGTTGTGCAGTCACCTGCTCTGAGCTGCTCAGCTTCCCATGGTTTTCCCTCTCTTGTTGCAGAGAATGGCACTGATCCGCAAAACTACCAAGAAATAGCCCCTGGGCAGAGCCAGAGACGCCGCCAGCGCAGTTTGGGATACCTGCCTCTCCACTGAAGCCTCCACGATGTCACCTGTGGGATATTTTTTGTAATGCTTTACAGAGAAGCATCTATTTTTTATTAACGGTGCAGCAATATCTTGACTTGATGAGGAGACCTGCCAAAAACATTTTACGCCCTGTTCCTCGTTCCTCCTCAGAGTGCGACATATCTCAGAGACTTTTATTTGTGACTTGAAAGTGGTTTATCGTACAAGTGATTATCCAAGGGACAGAGCATTTGATCGTGTGTGGGACAGTATTAGAAGCATCTGTAGAGGTTTTTGTTTCCTCCTTCCTGCCCTTACCTGCTCCAGTACTTTGTAATGTCAGTGTTTATATAAATACTTGCATTTGTTTTACATGAATAAAGAAATTATTAATGTAAGATCCTGGCATAGGCTTGTGCTCTTCAGGCAGCGTTGCACGGGGATGGCAGGGGCAGGGTCCCTGCCACCGCGGCTCTGCGTGTGGTGCTGTTCTGTGGGAGATCTGGGAATTTACGGGGAGCAAGCAGAATTGTGGAATATCCGGAGCTGGAAAGGATCCCCAAGGATTATTGAGTCCAGCTCCTGGCCCAGCCCAGGACATCCCACCAATCCCACCCTATGCCTGAGCGCGTTGTCCAATGTTCTCTGGAGCTCTGGCAGCCTTGAGGCTGGGCCTGTCCTTGGGGAGCCTGTTCAGTGCCTGAGCACCCTCTGGGGGAAGAACATTTTCCTAATATGCTGTCTATCCCTCCTCTGACACAGCTTCAGCTGTGCCCTCAGGTCCTGTCCCTGGTCACAGGGAGCAGAGATTGGAGGTGTCCCTTGGGAGGAGCTGCAGACCCTGGTGAGTCTCCCCCGTTTCCTCCAGGCTGAACAGACCAGGTGGCCTCAGCTGCTCTTCCAAAGGTTTCCCCTCCAGACCCTTCTAGACCACAAGGATTTGGCCAGTCCCTCACCTGCCAGTCAGGGTGGGCAGGTCACCTCCCTCCTGACCTCCAACCCAGGGCATGTCCCTTCCCCATCGCTGGGATATTTGGACTGTTGGGAGGGAGATGTTGTGACAGGGCGGGAAGTCAAGGTCCCCCTGATTCTGTCTGTGCCTGGACATTGAAAAGGCCACATGCCCCTGCCTTTTCCTGCTGCTCTGTTCAGACCTCAGGGAAGCTGCAGGGGCTGTTGTGGGGATGAGGGAGTTGACAGCACTGCAAACCCCTGCACGACAGGGAGGCTCCTGTACCCGTGTGCAGAGCTGGGCTCATCCTCCCTGTCTGCCTCTCTGGAGGCTCCCAGTGCCTGCAGGGGAAACCAGGATGGGTGAAGTGATTCCAGGACCATCCTGTGCTCACTCCTCTCCTCGTGTCACTGTGGGATGAGGAGCCTGGGGAGCTCCATTCTACAGTCCTGCAGAGGGGTTTTTTTTGCAAATTATATTGTATGAAGATAATTCTGAAAGGGAAAGTGGGCACTTCGTCAGAATGGCAAGTGTTTTTTTTTCTTTGGACTCAACTAGGCCTGTACTCAGCCAGAGTGGCAGATACATCATCTGAGCTCCATGATAAATTTGTCATTTTGAATTCTATTTGGGAAGACTTAAAGAATTTAGGGCTTTATGATTTGGTCTCAGTCAGTACAGGAGAGAATGGGGGAAGGGTTGACACTGACCTCTGCAGGCCTGTGAAGTCCCACCTGGGGACTTCACCCTTCCAACTTTCTTCCTCTTTCCCAAGAAAACACAGGCAGGCAGAGGGTGACAAGGGGTATTTAATGTGGCCATGCTGCTCCTGCCTGTGCCTGGCTGCTCCATATCCACTTCCCCTCTTGAGCCCAGCATGTCCCTGCCCTGCCAGTGTCCCCAGCTCTAGCACGAGCATCTCTTCTGCTCCTCCTCCTTCTCCAGCACCTGAGCCTTGGGCAGCACTGGCAGCGGGACGCTGCTCTTCACCCCGTCCCACGCCTCGGTGGCCACCAACCGCCCTGTCTGCAGTGCTTGGTAAATGGCCACTGTCAGCATCTGGAAGGCCTGGACCACATTGGAAGCATCCTTGGCCGAGGTCTCCACGTACTGGACACCCAGTGAGGCCGCCAACTTCTCCGCCTCCCTCTGGCCCACCCGGCGCTGTCCAGCCAGGTCACTCTTGTGCCCCACCAGCAGGAAGACCATGCGGAAGGGCTGGATAGTGTCAGTCACCTCCTGGTGCCATCGCCGGATGCTCTCAAAGGACGCACGGTTGGTGAGGTCGAAGAGCAGCATCCCCCCAGCCGAGTTGCGGTAGTAGGAGCGAGTCACAGACCTGGGGTGCCAAGAGCAGGGGAGGTGAGCGGCCCCCAGGGTTCTCTGTGGCACCTTGGGCAGCGTGTTCCCTGCCTTCAGAGCGGCCCTGGCTAGGACCTGCTCCTGCAAGCGGCACTTTGCATTCAAAGCACCATGAGAGGGAGGAGAATCAGCCTTTTGCTGTGTAACTAACAGCTCCAGGGACAGCTCTGTCCCTGCTCAGCCACCAAAGCTCATTTGTCTCCTGCAGCCACAGCCCCCAATTGCCCCTGTGTCTGCAGCCATGTCCCCAGGGGTCTCCCATCCCTGCTGTCACGGTCCTGGAGCTCTTCTGTACCTGCTGCCGTGTTCTCAGTACTTTCCCATCTCTGCTGCAACAGTCCTGGAACTCTCCCATTCCTGCAAACCCAGATCTGCCACTCTCCCGTCCCCTGCAGCCACATTTCCCAAGCTTTCCTGTCCCCAGGAGCTGCCTGGCTGGTGGAGACAGCCCCACAGTGAGGGGTGAAGGCTCCTGGAAGCTGAGCTGAGGAAGATGTTTTGCCCAGCACCCAGTGGGCTCCCAGCTGTTCCCCAGCCCCTCTGCAACTGGTGTTGGGATGGTGGGGGGGTTCCTGCGGGGGTCCTGTACCCCCTTTAGAGCTGGAGCAAGAGCTTACAATGCAGTCCCAAGGGCTCCTTTCCCTCAGCTTCAGCTTTTGCCACGGTGGTTCCTCACCCAAAGGAACCAGTGGGAACACTGCCACATCAAGGACCTACCTGTGCTTAGAATCACAACATTCCACCCCAAATCTGGAGGGGGACACCCATCTCCACCACCCCTCCCCACTCAGTGGACCCACCTGAACCTCTCCTGCCCGGCTGTGTCCCAGAACTGCAGCTTCACTCGCAGCCCCGGGTCCAGCTCCACGAATTGGACATAGAAGTCCACCCCCACTGTCTGGTTGACAGCGTCCAGGAAGACACCCTCGGTGTAGCGCCGGAGCAGCGAGGATTTCCCCACAGTCGAGTCCCCCAGCATGATCACCCGGAACTGGTATTGCCACCGTGGCTCCATCGGTGCCTCTGCCGGCTGCCAGGACCCGCCACCCCCGCACCATGAGCGTGCTCAGGCAGGCAGGGAGCTCCTCCACCCAGGAGGCGTTCCCAGCACCATCGGTGCTGTGTGGCCCCTTTGGAGCCCCTTTGTCCCCTTTATTTTGGCTCCATCCAGCTGGAAGCACTCAGGGGTGCCTGCTTCCATTTTCCCTTGGACAGGACACCCTGAAAAGTGTCCCAGACAAGGGAGGCTGTTGCCCCACCAGCGATAACCCCCAAAGCAGAGGATCCTCCATGCCATGGGTTGAGTGCTGTGCCCCTGCTTGGGATGTGGTGCTTGGCATAGCCTTTATTTAGTGTGGAAAAGCCTTAGGTTTATTAAAAACACCCCTACAGCAGAGTATTATTTTTTCAGAGCCCTCAAATAAAGGTTTGAAATAAACCCAAGCCCAGGTGGGACACCCAAGCCCGTAATCACCCAAGGGCTGCAGGTGTTAGGTGGAGAGAGAAGCATCCCCACAAGTTGGGGTCTCATGTCCCCCTACCCCCATCAGCACTGGCAGCGCTCCCGGGACTCCCTCCATGCCAGGGGCTGGCAGCAGCTCTGGCTGGGGATGAGCCTGATGCCATCACATCCCTGGTGCAGGGCAAGGACCCCCGGGGCCAGTGCCTGCTGTATACCCCCAGCCAGTGTCCGGAAGGCCAGCTCCACGTTGAGGTTGCTGCAGGCCGAGGTCTCCACGAAGGCCATGCCCAGAGTGGCAGCGAGGTGTCCAGCCTCCTCTGCTGACACGGCTCGCTCGGCCACCAGGTCACACTTGTGTCCCACCAGGACAAAGGCAGGCAGCTGGTCCCCCGCAGCCTCGTGGTACCACTCAGGGATGTGCTCGAAAGATGCCCGGTTGGTGAGGTCGAACACCAGCAGCACCCCCGCCGCGCTCCGGTAGAAGGACCTGGTGATGGATCTGGGCATAGCCAGCAGGGTTTCAAAGGATACTGGGGAGCTCTCACATCAACAACCCTCAGATGGGGCTTGGAAGATGTTTGGGTGACAGATTGGACCTCGGGAGTGGGAAAGGGAGACCTGTCTTGGCCATTGACACCCCCCCTTTTCTGCTCAGCATCCTTCTCCCCAGACTGGGGGGCTCCAGAGGAGACCCGTGGGGTTTCAGGGACTCTGTGGTACCCCAAGAGCCCCGGATGCAGTGGGGATGGGGCAGCACTGGACAGGAACAGGGCACCCCCAGACCAACCCTGGAATCCCCAAAAGGTTCCCAGGGATGGGGAGAGCCTGGGAGCCCAGCTCCAGCCACAGCACTTGGCTCTTCAGCCCTTTGCACCCCATTTGAGCCTCTCTCACACTCGCAGGTGCTCCTGGCTCCAGCCTGATGTGATCAGGAAAGAAACCACCCAGTCCCAGCCCGCAGGCACACCCAGACCAGCACCCGGCCCTGCTCCCTTGGCTGCCCCCCTAAACAGCTCCAATGTCGCTGCCAACTCAGCACAAGGTGTCACTGGTCTCTAAAGCATCACCGTCCCAGTGAGCCAGCGCTGCCTGTTCCTGCACACCCGGCCGGGGATTTACAAACACCCCAGGGTGGGAGGATGACTCAGCGGGGCGCTGGGGTCCACACACCCACCTCACCTGAACCGCTCCTGGCCAGCTGTGTCCCAGAGCTGCAGCTTGGCCTTGCCGATGGGCGGCATCAGGAGAGTCCGGCTGTAGAACTCGACGCCGACGGTGGGGCTGGGGGTGGCCGCCCCACCAGGACCCCCACCTGGCCCCTCAGCGAAGCAGCGCAGCAGCGAGGACTTGCCCACGGCCGCGTCCCCCAGCACGATGACACGGAACTGGAAGTGTCCCTCGGAGTCGGGATCCTGGGGGTAATCTCTCACTGTCTCCATGGCTGAGCTGGCCGGATCTCGACCCACCGCGTTCCTGCTGTGCTGCCGGCGACAGGACAGGTCTCCACCCTTGTCCCTACCCCACCTGGGGACAGGGACGGCTCTGGCCCCGCAGTCAGCCGGGCGGACAAACAAACTGTCCCAGGGAGGGGGCAGCTGCCAGCTCCGTCCTCATACTTCCCGGTACACTGAGGAAAATAGGAGGGTTAAGTCTTCTTCCCAGGTGTACATACAAAAAGGGGTTTGTGGAGCTGCTGCGTAGTTCTTTTAACCACTTAGGAAAAACACTGAATTAAGTGACTTGCCTTTTTAATTCCCTTCTTTTCAAAACTATTTTTTCCCATTTACCTGCTTCCCAACCACCAAATTCCAAAACACAAATCCCAGCAACAGCCCAACATTTCAAAGTTTAGCAGCAGCACAGGTTCAGCTCTAATCACTTCCTTGCAACATACTGGCACTTAGTCTTTGTTGTCGCTGGGATGTTTAGTGATGCCACATGCCAGCTCTGTCACCCTGGCTTTGGTAACAAGAGGCAGCCAGGCTGTGAGTGCACAGACTCACTGGCGTCTCCCAGAAGCCAAGATCCTGGGAGACACTCAACAGGGAAGGGGCTCTCCAGACCTGCAGGTAGGAGACCAGAGGTTTCAGAGGCACCAGCTCCATATTCCAGGACAAAGTACTCTTGGCAGCCAGGTCACCTTGGGTGCAGGAGCTTTGCCACAGTCAAGCCATCCAGGGACAGGAAACCACAGTGGCTCCAGCTAAGAGGCTGTGGTTCTCCACAACCCATTTTTCTTCGTGGTGAGAAAACAGGCAACCAGAATCATCAAGGCTCCAGCTGAGGGTGACGGAACACCCCAGGGCTGCAGGAGCCGCTCTAGCACCTCCATGAAGGCCCATGTGTTTCTGCATTTCAGGGACACCTGCTGAGGGCTGCGGGGGACACCCCAGTGGCAGGTGCTGCAGCAAGGACGGGAACTCACCCCTGAGTACTGGTGAGCACCACTGGAAGGGCACACTCAGATTCCCTGGCTCAGAGCCAGCCCAGCCTCAGCCCACCCCAATGCAACCCAAACACAGGACACACCACAGGGATTTGAAGTAACTGCATTTATTCACACTCGTATCACACAGAGTATTCCAAGCTGGAAAGGACCCACATGGATCACTGAGTCCAACTCTTAAGTGAATGGCCCATACAGGGATCAAACCCACCACCTTGGCATTATTGGCTCCCTGCTCTAACAAAGTATTTGATATCCAGACACCCTCCTGAGCAAACTCCAATGATTGAACAGACTGCTCTTCCACGTGGAGCATCTGAAGGGGAGCTTGAGCAACACCTGGAGCCAAACCAGTTCTATCTCCCTCCAGTGCAGGTGAGGGGAGCCCAGAAGTGGCTGATTCCCCTTGGTGGAGCTCACAGCTCAGGAAGGAGCCAGGATCTGGCTCTGCAGAGCTCCCACGTCTGGAGGAGAGGGCTGGGAAAGAACAGTCTGCCACTGCAGCACAAAGTCCCTCATGGATGGCTCACCCTCTGCTTAGACCTGAAAAAAAGGGATAAAAAAGAATCCAGCTCAGTGATGAGCAGTTGGTCTCAGCGCTGTGTCAGATTCCATGCATGTTCCAGAACTCCTGGATGTTCTCACCCCGCCCTGTGGTTTTGGGTAGCTCATGCCTGGCCTCAGCCCCATATCCGCAGGACTCATCCAACAGTCTCCAGACTCGGGAGTCATCATGGACCAGGCTGCACTGCCACTGATCTCACCCACACCCTGCCCTACAGATCACAACTCCGGCTGATTGAAAGCCTCCAAAACGAGGTAGATCATTCCCACCTGCACAGTCCAGGTGATAAACTGGCCACTTCGAGCACAGGCACAGCCAGCTTGAACTGTTCCCTGTCCTCCAGACCCCACTCCAGATCATGCAATCCCACAACGGTCTGGGTAAAAGGCACCTTAAAAGCTCACCCCGTTCCACCTGCTTCCACCAGATCAGGTTGCCCTAAGCCCCATCCAGCCTGGCCCTGGACACTTCAGGGATGGGGCAGCCACAGCTCCGGGCAACCAGGGCCTCCCCACCCACACAGACAAGAATTTCCTCCCAGTATCTAGTTTAAACTTACTGCCCATCCCAACACCAGGAGTTCCCCAGAGACACTCACATGCTCCACACTGCAGCTTCCCCACAACTCAGGTCCTATGGGAAGCAAGTTGAAGCCCTTGGGACAGGGCTCACAGGTTCTCACCCTTTTTCACAAACTGCTGAAAAATCAGAGCCAGAGTTTAGTGCCTGAAGCTGATGGGTCACTGTAAATCCATGGCTCAGATTCTCCCAACAAATCCCAGCCCTCCAACCCTCATGACACCTCCGCCCCCTCTGCCCAACGTTTATCTCTTCTCCCGACCAGGGGGTTCCTTCCCAACCAGACTTCCCAAAATAGTGAGGCTGGCACAGCCTGTCTTCCTAGTGGCCCCTCTCAGCACAGGACACACCTGCAGAGAGCCCAAGACCAGCATGAATTTTACTCTTCCTCCTTTTTCGACCACAAGATCGGTATTCAGATCTGATGGGAAAGGGATTTGGAGGGATGGGCTGTGAAGCTGTAACAAGGGTACTACCTTCTCACCTGGGTTTATTCATCAGATGGGTGAGCTCTGGAACACCCAGGACCCCTGGAAGACACCACAACATACCCTCAGTATCAGCAGTGGGCTGCAGACTCTTGTGGACACACCCCTGACTCATCCCACCCTGATATCACAAGAAAGCAACAGCCCAATTCTCAAAAATGTATTGGAAGGGTGAGTGACAGCCACAGGCAGAAGAGGCCCAGCAGTCAAAGACCTTCCCATTGCTCTGGCATGTTGTTGGAGACCTGCAGCTACTGTGTGGAGCCACAGCTCTTGGATAAACATGCAGATAAACATGGAGTTTATCCAGTAAAGCCTGTGACAGAGCAAACAACTGGCTCTGGATCAGGGTTGATTCCCAGTTCTGCCTCTAGTCAGGCCCAGAGAGAGGAACTGCCCTAATCTCACCCACACATGATCTGGATGGAGGAAGAACTAAGGGAGTTTGCAGGGTCCAGCCCCAAGGATGAGCCCTATGGAGGATCCACAGCCTTGAAACAGCATGTGCTGGCACTGTCCGATTGCAGAGGGGCAGGAAACGCTGCTGATTCCTGCTCTGGCCCAGGGAAGCCATGAAACCAACCAAATTCTCAGTCCAAGGGAGGACTCCAGAACCTGGATTGCCCATCTCACCTGCCTAAAGCTGAGACCGTCACCAGCCATCCCATGCTCCGGGATCACCTTCTATACCAAGACGCTGCTGGAGAAGAACAGAATCTTGAGCTTTAAGTAAATTACAAGAAAAGTAAAGTAAAACAATACTACAGAAAGACAGGATACTTCCCCCCCATCAATCTGAACCCCAGGGGCAAGGATTTGCGGCAGCCACCTGCTTGCAGCACCAGTAACCCCCCCTAGGCCATGGCGGGCCGTGTACTTTCCCGAAATGTTGCCGGACAGCTACGGAGGCTCTAACTGTGCGGCGACCGTCGAGGAAAATCCCTCTGCTCTCGGCTCCTTTTTGACCGCATCTGCCACAGCGCCGACAGACGCAGCTTCGATAGGGCCGGGCGGGTTCGCGGGGCTCTTCCGCCCGCCGCCGCCTGTCCCGGGACAGGGGATTAGNGCGGGTCCGCGGGGCTCTCCCGCCCCCCGCCGCCTGTCCCGGGACAGGGGATTAGTCCAGCCTCCGTGGTCCCTCACTCACCCGGGGTCGGGCCCGGCCCGGGGAGGAGGGCGGGAGCAAGGCCTCGCTGCCCTTCGCAGCCTTCGGAGCGCACCGAAGCGCCGCCGCCGGGCGCAATGCCCATGGGGCGCTTCGGTGCGGCGGAGCCGAGCGGCGGGAGAACCCAAGGGCCGCAGGATGGCGGTGGATG
>VZRQ01004192.1:9332-20687 GCA_013397975.1 Machaerirhynchus nigripectus | reverse complement strand
CGCAGGATGGCGGTGGATGGTCCCCGATGGCCCCCGCACCGGTGCCGCGACTCGCCGCCATAGCCGAGAGAGGCGGAAGTCGGCCCGCGGCCATATTTTATAGCGCGGCGGCGCGGGCTCCGATTGGCTGCTGCTGGCGGACCCTCCCGCAGAGGCTTCTGGGAGTTGTAGATCGCGCTGCCTACAGCCCCCGCCTGCCTGCCTTCCTTCGTTCCTTCGTTCCTTCCTTCCTTCCTTCCTCTCTTCCTCTCTTCCTTCCTTCCTTCCTTCCTCTCTTCCTCTCTTCCTCTCCATCCCATCCAAAAGGATAAACAAGCCCCCCGACCAACCTGCCCATGGCAGCGGGTGGAATGAGAGAAGCTTTCAGTCCCCTCCCAACCCAGACTATTTCATGATCCCATGATTCACAACCCCCACTAGCACTGGGAGCAGCTGCACGCCCCCACCCCACCTAAATGATTCTCCAGTCCGGGTGGCCCAAGTACAGTTTCTCTCTCCTCCTGCATGCAAGGTGCACACCAGGGGTTGCTCTTGGAAAAGCTGAAGGCAGCAGCTGCGTTTCCCCTACTCCTTCTTCCCTTTTGGAACATGGGGGAACACTCCACCCTCGGGAATAGAAGGAAAGGCTCTTGGAAACAGAAGTCTGTTTGCCAACACAATACCTCTGTAAGGCTCCTGGCTCATGATCCATAATCCGTGGAAAGGATTTAAAATGGGAGCACCTGCCAACGGGCTGGAAGGGAGTGCTGGAACAGCTGCTGGTGCTGATGCTGAAAGCACAGCCATCGTGGGAAATGAGACTGCTTCCTGCCCAAGCCATGGAGAAAGGGCAAAAAGGATGGTCATTTTTTAATCTGTTCTGAGCAAATGAACAGATGAAAAAAATCCCAATAGTCAGTAATGGCCTTTTGAGCTGCTAATTCCCTCCAAACATGCCAGATCAGCAACAAAATAAACCCTCAGCCATTTAAAGCCAAGTCTGGGAACAAGCCCCAAACTTTGTGTGGCCAAACCCTCCCCAAGACAGCCCTTGCCAAAGCTGGCAGGGATCAGGTACAAGCAGCTGCTCCCGTTCTCCTCCTCCATGGATCACACAGCTGCTCTGCCAAGTCACGAGGCAGTCCCTGGAGTCTCCTTGGCACAGACACTCCTACAAAGTGAGCCTAGACATCACGTCAAATCCTAGGGCAGGGTAGAACCTGGGAAATCACTGTAGGAAAAAACATCAACCTTCTCCAAAAATTCAAACCTTTGCAAACATTGTTTGGGAAGAGACTCTTCCAAATGCTGAACTTGGAAAATCCCCAAAGAGCAGCAATGAAAAGCACTTTATGCCCAGCAGACCTCAGCCTGCCATGACAAGATGGATGGAGATCCAAGAGGGGCAAAGATCCCACTGCAATGTCCATGGTCAGTGAAGCCTTGATGAAACCTCCTGGGAATCTCTCACCAGCCTCTTCCACAGCACAGGACAGCGAGCACATGCTGGAAGAGGCTGCAATTCCCAGCACCTGACAGGTGGAACCAGAGAATGCACAGGGGTGTGAAAACTATCAGTAAGAAAAGCAAGTGTGCATTAGTGATCCAGGTGGATTCTTGTGCCTGTGGCTCCCTGGGACACATCAAGGGGACAAGCCAAATCCTGGCCATGCTTAGCTCTCAATCTCTATCACCTTAACTGTGTTATCCACCATTGCTTTTCCCCTGGAAATTTTACAGCAGAAGCAGCATGATATTTGAATTATAGCTCCTGGGACATCCTGACTTGGAAGGGACCCACAGGGATCATCAGGTCCAACAGTCCTGCACAGAACGCTCCAAGAATCCCACCTCATGCCTGGGAAGAATGAGTGTGTGCCAAGCAGGACCCCAAACCCCTTCTTAAAAAACTGACTGCACGTGGAAAAACCATTTTGACTTGGAATAACTGCTAAGGAAGAAAAAATAAAAGGAGATATTTTCTGAAGAAATGCTGTAACCAGGGAAAAAGGGAAAGTGAGCTCTGTCAGTGATATTTCCTGAAGCAGGTCTATCAGTTTCTGCTATTGCATTTCAAATTCATACCCCATCCTGCCCCTGAATTAGTTTCATGTTTAAGCAAATCCCAAATCCCAAATCCAGAAACTGGTGTATCCAGTATGCTTTACAAGATCACTGGGAGATAGCAAGGCTGGAACTTCCTCTCAGATCTTGTTTAGCAAAAGCTGAGGATTAACAAGCCAGTAATGAGAAACCCAGTACAGGAAGATTAGAGTCAAATACTTATCTCTGTTCCTCAAAAGGGATTCAGAGAAATTCCTAAGGGTGTTTTGTATGTCTCAGTGTGTGGGATATGAACCTGTCTACAGAAACTGATTTAAGTAACAGGAATTTTCTCTAGTCACACTCACATGGAAAAAAAATCACCGTCAGCCCCTTTCAGCCCTCTCATCCATCCATTTGCTAAAGAAATGCTTCCAGACTCCTCATCCCTTTGGAAGCAGGTCAGGATCGCCCCCAGGCCAGCCCAGTGTGTATTGTCAAGCTCTTAATTAAACACAGGCCAATGGCAAGAGGCCACCCTGCAGCCTCAGAGCTCAGCCTTTGGAAATCACCACTCCGTGCCTGAAAACACCCATGTCCCTCCAACTCTGCTGAACATTCCCAGTCTGCGTAACTCAAACAGGAATCAGAGTCCCTACAATTTCATCTAAACTGGATGATCACATCTTCATCAAAGAACACAGTAAGAATGTTTGAGTTGTTTTTGGAATGGCTTTAACCCTGCCTGCTGAAAGGCAGAGTGCTTCATTATCTCTTGCAGATTTGGATGCAATTTTCAGGAATTACATCATCCCAGGGAGCTGTGATACCATCTGCTTTGGACTTCTTGCCTTTAGCACATAGAGATAAAAGCAGAATTTACCTTACTATACGGAGTCCTTGTCTTTCATCCTGTGTGACACTAAATGGTAATTAATCTGGGCTTCTCCTGTAGCCATCTGGAGGAAACGAAATCCCACACTCTATTTAACTTGGATTCCAACATTAAAACCCTACAAATCCCAGGTGGTGGCTGTTTTGTAGCTCCACATAAAAGTATCTCCTGTACTTCAGGCACTGCAATAATGGCCAGGAGCTGAAAATGAGCATTAAGATGAATAAGTGATATAACAAAAAACCCCAAACAATGCAGAGATTTAACAGCTCCACAGAACCTTGGCTCAGATTCTCCCAAAAGCCTGGCTCACACCTTCAGGGAGTAAGGCCCAGAGCCTTGCCTCTAAAGAGCCTCTCTCCTAAAAGGAAAGCAGGAGCTATTTTAAGCTCTGCAGCACCAGTAAACAGGCGTCAGCAGGTCATCTCTGCTGGCCTCTGCACTCCCAAACTATTCTTCACAAGGGTCTGTACATGCCCAGCTCTCCCAGGAATAAGGGGTTAGGATGGGTTGGATTAATATTTACCATTTTTCTTTCCACCACAAAACAAAAGCAGAGAGCAAAAGGATTTTCCCACAGGGTTGCTGGCTGCTCCCTGATAACCTGCTCCCCTCTTTGCTAGAGACAGACTTGTATGGAGATCGTTTATCCAGGCATTAGGAAATACTCCACAGACAGCAATGCTGGGCAGATTAGAACAGCAGAATAAATTTATATTGATAAGTGTGGCTTCATCCCTGAAGCAAACTGGGATGGCCACATTGTAAAAGCTAAAATTCTTGGGGGTAGGGAAAAACAACTCCAAAATAGAAGGGTGGGCACACAGGGCAGCACAGTAACAGAATGATCTAGAAAATGTTTTAAACCCTCTTCTCTACATCACTTCTGCAATGCCACTCTGCTGAACTTCCCAAGAAGAGGAGCTGTCCTGAGCTAAGCGGCCACATCAGAGGATATGAAGTTCTGCTCTCTTCCACTTCTGCTGCTTCTGAAACTCCTGGCACGCACAGGGAACATTCCTTTCCCTACATTCCGAGCAGCTGAAGGTGAGACAGCAGCACAGTCAGGGGCACATCATGAGGAAAATTCTCAGCAGATGAGAACGCAGCAGTCCAGCAGTCCTCTATCTCCACTCGTTAGGAATAACGTAACTCCAGTCACATCACCATTCCCCTCACATTCCCACTTCTAGTTGATAAAAAAGACTGCAGACTGACAAATAGGTCATAATTATGGACACAAACAAAGGTGTAGTAGAAGTAGCTTTATCAAAGTATTTAAATTTTGTGGCATATCTCTGCATCAACATGGGCAGGGAGGCAATGAAATGCTCTGCAATAGCAATTTCAGTTACCAAACTATTCCTTGGATAGACATTTATTACAGGTAGTTTATCTGTTCCTATTTCTCCAAGAGTTTAAGGCACAAAAGCCTGAAAAAGGGCTTATAACATGTATGTAAGTGCTATTATTTTCACTTTCACCTCTAATGCAACATATCAGTTTAAATATATTGCTTGTCCATCCAGCTTATACAACATCCAGTAGAAAACAGCTTTCCAGGTTAACAACCATTTGTTGCACAATATATCAATGCAATTGCTCTGACCCGTTTTTACTGCAAGATCTTCAGTTTCACTCTGACCAGACAGTGGAAGACACTACAAAATCTCAACCTCTCAATGAGACCATCAAGATGTGTCCACAATAAAAAAAAATAAAAGCATGATACACAAAATAACATTTAAATATAGTTGCTGGAAAAAAGTATTTTAAACTGCTTGGTTGATGGGGAATTATTCCCTCATACACAGGTGGAAAAGCAGGGCAGGTGTGCAAGAGATCACCAGGTAAAAGGCATCAGTCTGTAGCTTCATAATGCTCCTTTCTGTCTTTGCTCTGCAAAGTGCTCTTTGGGTTGATTGCTTAAGAACACCGAACTTGCAAGCTCAAGATCACAGCTTAAGTTAACCAGAACATAAGCTTTCATCCCATGCTCAAGTTACAGCAACCTTACCCAGGCACTAGAAAGATTTTGAAACATTTTAGTGGTGTCCAACAATGATCTTTTTTAAAATAACACATTCATGAGCATTGGGTCAAATGACTTAAGACAGTTGAATGGGCAGCAAAACAGAAAGATGGGTAGGAACCAAAATGCAAAGGGTAATTTTACTTAAAAGACCAACTTTTTTATTGTACGATGGAGCAGAGTCTCTCCGCTGCGCCATCTGATTGAAAGTTTATAAATTACAATTCCCAGTAAGTATTAAGAGTTCATTTCAAGACAAAAGGAATAAAACTGTTGCAGTTCTAATTTTCACCATGAATAAACGTTACCGTGATGCTCCTACAATACTTGTTCTCTACAGGAAAGGCCACAGTCCTCCTGTACTCCGAGTACCAGACCTGGGTGGGGAAAGGGCCACCCCTCACTACTGCAGGATCCAGGGGCAGCGTAACAGTCCGGAGCGCACTGGCAGGATGTCCCACAGACACAATGCCTCAGCAACGAGGCTATAACACAGCTGGGATCTCTGATGAGACAGTGTCCAAAGGCTGCCAATGACAGTCCATCAAGGCATCGTAGAGCTCTTCACTCTGTTCCATAAACTGCTTGTTTGCTTCATGGACGTCTAACTGAGGCGTGGGATCTGTGGAAGCAAAGATAGAAAAACAGGTCACACATCAAAGGTGTTCAGAAAAAACCCACCCTGTAAACAAGTTGGTTTATTAAAACAAACATGGGAGAAGTCTCAATATCTCCAGGGCAGGTGTCAGAGGATAGTGTCAGACTCTGTTCAGTGGTGCCTGCTGACAGGACAAGGAGCAATGGCCATACGCTAAAACACAAGAAGTTCCACCTCAACATGAACAAGACGTTCCTTTCATGGACGGTGGCAGAGCACTGGAACCACCACCCAGGGAGGTTGTGGAGTCTCCCTCTCTGGAGACATTCCAAACACCTGGATGTGCTCCTGTGTCCAGTACTCTAGATAAGCCTGCATTAGCAGGGGGTTGGACTGGATGATCTCCAGAGGTCCTTCCAACCCCATGTATTCTGTGATTCTGTGAGTCACCAAACATTTCCAGCACTTGCCCAATCACGAACCTGACCAGATCAGCCCTTGTCAATCTCTCTGCAATGGGATAAGGAATAACTACATCCAAACACATCCCTTTTTCAGCGGTGATTGCCTGACAGGAGAGCCAGTGGAGGGAGCACACACCTGCACCTCACAGCCCAGTGCAGCCACCTGCACTGCCAGGAGGGGCGCGCCACGATGGAAAGGGCAGGAGCAGAGGCAGAGGTACCTGTTCCCTTCTGCTCACTCCACTGTGAGGTCACAAATGATGGATGGACGGATGGATGGGAGCATCCTATGCTGCTGCAAGCAGTCACCAGAGCTTGTCTGCCAAAGCCTCCAGCAGCTCAAAGCCTGGAGTCACAGTTAGGAACCAAGGGAGTGCCAGTGGCACCACAGCATTACGTGTGAATGTAACCCTATTTTACATGTGGAAGAAATGTTTGAAAAGCATTTTGGAGCTGGACAACAAGCCAGCAGGTCCAATCCTGCTGCTCCCAATGCACAGTGATGGCCTCCCCAAACCCCTGTAGGGTGTAAAGCTCACCTAACAACACTGGCAACTCAAAGCTCAGATTATCAGAGTAGCACAATCACATGGGTCAGTGAGTGACTCTCAGTGCAAAGCTGAATGAATGGAAAGACTCTAAACCACATCAGGAATAAAATGTAAACATGTGACTTCCCTGTGAGGGAGGTGAGGCCCTGGCACTGGTTGCCCAGAGAAGCTGTGACTGCCCCATTTCTGGAAGTGTCCAAGGCCAGGTTGGACAGGGCCTGGAGCAACCTGGTCTAGTGGAAGGTACCTCTGCCCATGGCAGTGGGTGGAAAAAGATGGCTTTTGAAGTTCCTTCCCACCCAAACCATTCCAGGATTCAAAGTTTGGTTTTAGCTACACCATGTTGTAACACATTACAGGAGAAGAGATTTAAGGAAAAGCGGCATGATACATGAATTGTAATGCATGTAATGATACAGCGGCAACAGATGAATTCAGGTTCCTACAAATGTAGGAATCATTCATTTAATCAACCAGAAAAAGAGATATCCAGAGATATTCCAACTCTAGTCCTGGTGTGTTTGGTTCAGCAAAAGGAAAGCTCTCCTGGAATGCTTTTAAGAGCCATTAAGAGCTTCCACACACATCATCACTCATACCTGTAGATCCTGTAGATCTGTTACCATGTAATTTAAAATTTTTTTTAAAGAGAATAGTAAGATACACTGCATAGTGCATATTCCACTCAAGACAAATCTGGAACTTCTGGCATGGAATGACAGTTTCTTGCATCAATAAATAAAAGCTACTTGTACAGGTATCTAAAACCCCAATCTGATTTAGTAACCCATTTCAAGCAAGGACTGCTTGAAATATTTTATCAGCGTGTTGACTAATATTATTCCCTTTTATTTTTAAACGAAAAGCACAATGAAATATTCTGGGCTCTAAATGTCAAGATTTTATAGAAAAACAGAATATCCACTTTTTTTCCTTGGTAGCGTATCAGAAAAAAAAACCCTAGTGAAAAAAGGATAAAAATTTCAGTACTGCAGAGGATTAAAATCTCAGTGCTGGGGAGGTCAAATAGTTTCCATCCTAAACAATTTCAGACTAGGAGCAGCAACAGTAAAACCAGGATGCAACTGTTCTACGTGATAATGACCCCCAGATTTTCTCATATTCAGATTTATTCAAAGATAAAGGTATATTATAAATTAAAATTAGGGCCAATTTGAGAAAGTCTATCTCTAAGCAGTGCAGAGCAAACAGACAACTTCAATACAGAATTTGAGAAACATACCTTCCAATGCATCCTCACCAACTTCTTCATATGTCTGCAAGGAGAAACAAACCTCTTAGGACAGCAGATAATTACCTTTTCTTTTGCAAGCATCACTTATTGATTAGTACTGTCAGAGACTGACTTTTATACTGGAGTTATTACAACAGAATTCTTCTCACGTAAATGTGTGTTCCATTCCCAACACTTCATGGGCAAGGTCCCACATTAAACTTCTAACACAGGCAGTTCTTGAAATTCCAGGGTTAAAGTGAGGTGACTGTTCTGATGCGTTCTATCCTTTATAACAAAGCTTATGAAGGATCCCAAAGGCACTCTGAGCACTGCCTGTACCAAGAGAACTCTTCTACCATGACAACTGTATTAAGAGACCCTTTGTGTCCTCCAGACCTTTTCTTACCTCAACAATATACCCCCCATAAGGCAACAGGACACACCAGGGGCTAAACACTAAACAGTAGCTATATTAAGACTTCATTATTAAGAGGTCTATACTAAGATTACTTGGTGTTTTCAGTCTGGAGCAGAGGAGACTAAGGGCAGAGCTCATTAGGGTCTGCAGCCCCTCCCAAGGGACAGCTCCAATCTCTGCTTTCTGTGACCAGGGACAGAACCTGAAGGAATGGCTGGAGGAGTGTCAGGGGAGGGTTAGGCTGGGTATGAGGAAAAGATTCTTCCCTGAGAGGGTGCTTGGGCACTGAACAGGCTCCCCAGGGAATGGTCACAGCCCCAAGGCTGCCTCAGATCCAGGAGCATTTGAACTATGCTCTCAAGCACAGGGCGGGATTGTTGCGGTGTCCTGGGCAGGGCCAGAAGCTGGACTCAATGATTCCTGTGGGTCCCTTCCAGTTCATGACATTCTCTGACTCTCAGAGCTGATGGTAAGATGTTCCCATGCCACCTTTCAAGCTCCGTGGTGTTTCTGTGCTGCCCTACCTGCATGGTGCTCTGCGTGTAGCCATACTGGGGGTAGCTGTAGCTGTAACTGCCCGTGTTCTGGTCGTACCCCCACTGCGCGTAGTAGCTGTGATACTGTTGGTAATACTGGTTGTAATTATAGTTGTACATCTGATTGTACTCCATTGGTTTCACACGATTACTTCAAAAAATAAAGCAGGAGTAAGTTGCAAATAGTGCAGAACAAGTATGAAAAAAGCAGTGAAATAGCTTAAGATACAATGTGGTAAAAAGACAAGGCTGTCTAATATGCTAATTTCAATCTTTAAAATACATTCACTATTTACTGAAGCAATATTTATTATTTGCATACATTTGTATAAATAAAGAAGTGGTTTAAATTTAATGGCCTTTCCTGTATTCATATTCCTCTTCATTAATAAACACTGCTTTCATTCTTTATGAACTAATTTGGTATCACTTCCTGCCTTTGGGAAGGGAAGAGTTCAGGACTGTGAGCTTCAGTCTAGAACAATCCTGAACCACAATCCAGATACTGTGGTCCATTTTTCCTTCTGATAAAGAGGATTAAGTTAAGTGATCTGCAGCTTTCTGAGAGAAGATACTGAGTCTTGCTTTACATGAAGAGTTAAAGACTTAAAGTCTTGCAAAAAATCTGGAGTTTTCTTTTGTAAGAATGGAAAAAACTCTCCCTTCTGCCACTGTCATACAGAAACCTAAGCAAGGACTCATCCCCTTTCTCTCTGAACTGGGTGGTCTTCAATGCACAGACTTGAAAAAGTTCATGAAATAAGAACTACTAGTAATCAAAAAAAAAACCTTAAATATCCTGTGAACTGACTAAAATTCCCACTCCTTGCCATAAAGTGCCAGCATTCCCAAGGAACTAAGATTCCACCTATCAAGATTTGAAATAATGAGATGACAAATACTGTTTGAAAATGAAAATGTCATGCATAAAACTATTTCTACTAATAATGAAATTAGAAGTAGGAAGAAGGAAACATCAATCTTCTCACTACGATACACTCATTTTTTCTGCTTTTCTCTTCCTTTCCCCCCCCAAGACTTATGAGGTCACTGAAAATTTAAATATTATTCAAATAGGGAGCAATTACTATGATTCGTATTACCCTAGTGCTACGAGCCCCAAGTCAGACCAGGATCTCATTGTATCAGGTTCTGAACAAACACAGAAAAAAAAGTTAATCCCTGCCCCAGAAGTCTTATATGTAATAGACATCATAATAGAATTAGCAAGGTAGTTGAACTTTGCTATCCAGACATCAATAAGTAGATTTTAGACTATTTCAATTTAATGCAAAGGAACATACACTTTAAAAACAGTCATATTTAACTACAATGTGTGCACATGTGTGTGGATTTAATAATGTTTACAATTCAAAACAGTGTAAAATGCTTAATCTTGAGCTAATGTTATAATTTCTTTGAACTCCTGGGCATTCTGATGCTCTCCATATTCATGGGTATTCCTTCATTTTGTGATGGAAACATCCAGGACATGTACCCAAAGCACTAAAAGGCATTTAAAAACAGATGTGATTTCTCATATAAACGTCCGCCTGTGCTTCTACTCACGCTTTTGGTATAGCCACACTCAAGCGTACAGGTTTAGAGCCCAACCCCACAGCTCCCTGACACTCTGTCAGTGCTCTCTTCTGTTCCAGTTCATCCGTGAATTTCACAAACCCGTAACCTCTGCAGAGACACAGAATAACTCACATAAAACCAACCCCAAAGAGCCATGCCACGTTATGACAATTAGTTACAGTGAAGTTTGAACTGGTTTGGGAAACGCAGTGAACAAAAATGTTCACTAGGGTTGTTGTTGCTGCTTTTGGGAGAGATGAAATGATTCTGCCTTCCAGTTGCTTTTCCTGAAGCCACACGTCCAAGATCTGGCAGTGCTTTCAAGGGCTTGTCGGTGTAAAGTAGTTCTTGTGCCAGTGGATTCTGGGGAACTGGAAGTGAGCTGACACAAGCCATGTCGAAATGCGTAAACTGACAGTAGTAAAGCCCCAAATCTCTGCTGGGAGGATACTGATAATCTCAAGAGTTGCAAGTCAGCACAGGATTGACAAGACAGACGCTGCTTGTATCCAAAATTGCCTCACTGTGAAGGAAACCACTACTTTTCCCTAGGGTCAACGAGATATTCTTTCCAATCAAGTTTGCTTTTCAACAGGAATATATTCAAATAGGCTTTCTGCCATTCCCAACAACAGCATTTCCAACACTGGGCCTGAAAATGAGATCTTAACATCAAGTAGCTAAAACCTGCTCCGAGAGCACAGCTGGAACAGGGACAGCACATCCAGAACCCCTGGACTCTGCAACAACCCTTCACTGTGGTGTGGCACCACTGCACGTCAGCCAGACAGAAAACTCCAACTCCCTCCAACCCCAACAGGCCTTTGCGTGGGATTTTGATGCTGTAGTGAGTCAGAAGCAATGCAACAGCATCCAAGAGGGCAGTGCCAGCATCCCATCATGGGATGGGCTGCCTCACGCAGCAGAAAGATCAAAGACTTAGGTGTGGGAGGGTAAGAGGAATCCATCTAAGCAAAGGAAGGAGTTTGGGAGGAAAAGGCTTGTCTACCTGGGGAAGAGA
>VZRQ01004190.1:456987-484513 GCA_013397975.1 Machaerirhynchus nigripectus | reverse complement strand
TTTGTTTGCTGTGTTTTGGTTGTTTTAGGGTTTTTTAGCTTGGTGATTTGGGTTTTGGAGTTGTTTTTGTTTTTCATTTTTTGGGGTTTCGTTTTCGTTGGATTATGGGGTTTTTTGTTTGGTCGGTTTTTTGGATTTTGTTTGTTTGGGTTTTTTTTTTGTTTTTTGCTTGGTTTGGGTTTTTGCATATGTGTGTGTTTGTTAGTTATTAGCTGTTGGAAGAACATCCCAAATGGAAGTATGGCAATATTGTATTTGGTACCAGAATTGAAAGGTACTGTTGTAATGAAATAATAGCGAAGTTTTGGTACAACTTCAGAAATCGAGAGCTTCTTCAGCAAGAATAAGATAAAATTAGGAGGTAAACACATTTCTGTTGTAGGTTATGCTACAAAAGTTATATTCCATCATGTTTGCAAGGAAGCGACTACAAATTTTGCTGTTAGTTGTCAATTGCCAGGGTAAATTCATGAAAACTCTTGAAAACCCTTCTTTGGGGGTTGGAAAACTGCAGATGAATTTCAGGTATTAATGCAAAGTATTCTTTATTTGGTGTGTTGGGATTTTGGGGGAGAACACCTCTTTTGGCAACTGGCATCTTTGCAAGTCCATCATGTATATACATTCATACATGCATAGAAATTGTTGAATATTTAGTATATTATGATCTGCCTTGTCTAGTTCAGCAGCTATTAACAGGCTTATTACAAGAACATGTTTCCTTGGGAGAGACTGAAAGAACAATAACATTGGAATTACTCAGTATTTCTTCTGATATGAAACTTGACTGATCTATTATCAGATGACTATTGTAGGATCAGTATATTGTTATGTTATATTGTTATATTTTAAATTGTGGAAGTATAATAGTAAGCACTATGAGTATCCAGGAGAACCTGTTATAATGGATATAACTCTTGAAGTCCACTGCCCTTTTTTGGCTGGTAGCCATTTTTCCTAGCTCTGCTCCACAAATACAGCAGCAGTCCAGCAGGAAAAGGTGGGAGACACTTCGGGGAGCTGGCTTCAGGCCACTAGGCAGGCAACTGATGCCAATATTGTTGCTAAGGCCAGGAGGTCACCTGTTGGGTGTGGTGGACAAGCATGTTCAGAGCATTAAATTAATTCTTGCACACAAAATCTTTTTCCCTTTTGACCAGTTACTTGGCTACAGATATTGCAAGAGCAGCATAAGAAAAATCACCATTCTCTTCCTTGTACATGGAATAATAGGGATTATCCTGGCAGTGTGATAATCTTAAAATCTGTTTACTCCCTTTCAAAACTCTTCTACCTGAAAGACAAGTACAAAGCCATTTTGAATATAGGATTGAATTGTATGAGAGTTTGAAAGAATGTAATTTTCTTAAAAGTTTGACTGCAGGACTTTAAGTCCTTCTTTTATACCATCTTGCTTATTATATTCTTCCCTCATTGAGTGAAGGTAAATACAGATGAGATGCTTGTGACCACTTCTGTGACTTTTGTTCTTCCTCGAGCAAGTTGCCAGATTCAGAAAGAACCAAGATTCCTCAAACTCTTAATAAAACAAAAAGTTTGTCTTAAATGTCCCAACACCCAGTGGTAGTATTTCCTCTCATGGCTTCCACAGACATCAGCTGGCTCAAAGCAGAACAAATTTTTCCCAGAGACCACCTGAGCTCTAAACAGATTTCTAGGATTATGATAATTATTGGTTTTCTAACCGTATTCCTGCGAGAACAGAGGACTGCCTAAGTACTATTTCTCAAAACCAGAGTAGCTGATTATATTTGATTTTCCGTGGGCAGAAAGTCAGATCACCGGAGGCTGCAGAAGACTTCTGTTGCTAGTTTATCTCCTCTAATATATGTACTGTTCCTAATAGATGGAAAATGGTCTGATCCTTCTCTGCTTTTATTTTATCTCGTGTTTCTCTGCTTGCTCAAGAACAGCCAAAAGGTGAAAGCTTTCCTTTGTTCTGTTACCTCTTTCGGGATCTCCTGCTGTATTCAGAAGGAATTCTATATTCTGCTTTTAATAATACTGATCATCACAAATTTTTTGTGCTTAACATGGTATAGTAAAAGCCCAGTAAAGGACAGTTTTCAGCTCCTGGCAAGCTTGCATAACATGCCAAGGATCAAGCTAGTCAACAACAATATGGATCTTGCCAGTTGAGAAATAAGGATTCTCAGGCTGTGGGACATTTATCCTTAAATGCCTGCAAACTGCTTCAGAATATCCACAAGATGTGCAAACCTCTCCTGAGCAGATGATTAGGTGATTTACAGGAGCCTGTCTGCAGACCAACCCAGAGCCACAAGCTCGTTCCCAAGGCAGTACATAGTTCAAGTCTGGAAATTTATGTTGCTGTGTTATTAATAGCTATTTTACAGAATTTCACCCTGTGGGCTGTGTGCAGCCACTCTCTGAGAGGCTTCATGGCAGTAGGGCAAATTTTCCATTCATTATCAGTTTATGTATAGTGAGGAACTTAGGAAGATAATGCAGAGTCAGGAAGCTGTTGTTTAGGAGAACATTATCTGCCTCTGCACTAATGAATCCATATATCTTGGAGAAACCAGAAACTGAGGCAAGGTGGAAGGTCAGCTGAAAATAAAATCACAGGAAAACAAAAAATAAAATAGAACTCCAATTTTTAGATTGTTCAAGAGCTTTTACCTGTGATTGTTTCATCTAGTTACTATTTCTGGAAACAGATGAGTGCAATATGTTGAGGAGATATTATGGCCATGTATTCCAGTGACAAAATTCCTGCACATTTCTGGACTATGTTCTCATATATTAATGTAAACATTTTGTAAGGTCATGTCAAATTCCCTGTTCAGGTGAATGTTTGGCTCCTGACTTGCTGTTCTTCCAGTGACCTTAACTTACTGCTTTTTTCCATAAAATAAAGTTGCTTTATGCTTGTGATTAACTATCTAATATCTTGCAGGTTCTGAGATCACAAGACTATTTTTAGGACAGTAGAAAATTTTGCCTAGGCATGACTTGGCTGAGTAAATAGGAAATATTGTTTAAACTTTTACAGTCTTAAAATACTTTTCTTTAAAATAAAATTTATTGTCGTGGTAGTTACAACTGACATGTTTTGTGAGAAAAGTTTTTGAAGCTAAACATGTAAGCTAAGAATCAGTTATCCCTATATATGAAAAATAGTTTTGAATATTAATAAAATATGCTGCAAGCATTTTTATATAGGCAATTGTACCTTGTTTTGCTAAAATCATTCATAATGTTCCAGATGGAATATATAGTGTTCATTGCCTAACTTAAAATCTCATCTGGACTCTACAATGAATTATTAAAAATAATTAAAATGTTTCACTCCAAAAGGCAGCATTTTATAAATGAAAGAAGAAAATTGTACTTGTGAAATTATTTGGAAACATTTTCAAAATGCATATAAACCTACCAAAGATCATGGCAAGTTGATGTTTATAATGGGTCATTTATTTTATGATCAATATATGCTGCATTCCCAAATTTTTTGCCTCTTCCCTAGAAAAAGTCCCCTTACTCTAAGACAAAAGAATCAAAGAAATCCTGAATGAATGAAAGAAGCACTTGGGAGAAAAAAGCCCCATGATTCTCTCAATCTGTGTTCTCAGTTACAGGTTGAAGTGAGAAAACAGTACAATTTTTAAATCGATCAGATCCAGGTAATTCAATGGAAGATATCTACCAGCATCTAGGACAATAATGTTTAAAAATATTTAAGTAAATAAAACAAAGAAGACATTTTCTAAGAAAAAACCCAAACCCAAACACACAACAAAGCCAAATAAAAAAACCTAACCCTTGTCACCCTGGTGAGAAGTTAAATAGAGGTTGCTTGTGAGTACAGACTGCTAGATATGGAGCAAATATCTCCATCCTGGAGTCTATAGTTGAGGAAACAGAATTTATTCTTGGAATGTGAATTTCTATGAAGCTTTGAAGCAATTTACAAGAAACCAATGAAAACAACATAATCAGCTATTCATGAATAGGGCCTGGGGAAAAAGAGACAGCAACTAGAATTTTTTATATTGGGAAGATTTGGACCTGATGGTAGTCTTAATGCAGAAGACTTCTGTGAAATGGTAATTTACATTTTATAACTGGAAATTATGGAAGATATTTTATATTTTGTTCTATAAGTGTGGAGTGTAGTAGCATGATATATGAAAGTAATAGTCTTAGTGCTTGGTGCTTAGTGCCATGAGTTCTTTGTTGAAACAGTAGGAAAATTGGAAATGGAAGGACAGTGTAGCACTAGAATGAATTAGAACATTGTTATTTTTATAAGGACAAACTAGCTGTGGTAACCTCTGTTGGGTTTGAGGAGTGGGTTGCAATATCTCTGTCTGTTCCCTGTAATTGGAGGAAATCCTGGGGAATGCCATTGACCCAGTTGCCTGTGGCAGCCTTGTGGTGGTTCTGCCTTACCCAGAGAACAGCACCAGCCCTGAGATAGATCAAAAGTTGTACTTTTGTTATGCATCTCTTACCTTGTCCTAGACAGTGTTAATATGTTAAATCTGTCTTGAAGATGGTTAGCAATTTTAGTGTAAATTTCAACAGAAATCACTCTTTGGGGAATAATTGATACACTGGGGTGTAAAGCTATCTGGCATTTGAACACAAACACCGAAGTATCTGTCTAATGTATGAAATCTTCAAGCTGAGAAATTAAAATCAGAGGGTGACTGATATGTATTTTGCGCTAAAAACGTACTATTGATAGTGCTACTGCTTTTTCTAACACTCATGGCAAGCGTTAGGCATTTTCAAGCCCAAAGCTGTTTCATTTAGGTTGTGGAAGAAGCCTTTTGCGTACTGGTGTAGGCAAAGAAGGGTTGAGTGATCTTAGAAAAGATTCATTATAACGTAAACATTTCATCTAATGACTAAAACTTTTTTTTTTTTTCCTATTGGGAATTTTACTTTCAGAAAGCTTAAAACTACTATTTTCAGTATGGATAGGGATTGCCCACACCAGTGGTTTTAAATTTGCCTTTGAGACTCGGTTTCAAATTTGCCAGATTATATGCTAGTTTTTACTAAGTTTTTTTTTTCTTTTGGTGGATGGAATCCTTATGTGTGGAATGAATAAAGTCATGTTATACTGTCTTAGATTACAATTTAAAAGCCACCTGAGGATTCCTTTTACAAATGTCTGAACTACTTAGGATTGTACAGTACAAAGGATCGATTCGTTACTTCCTGCTAAAACAATAGAAATGGAAATCAAGTGCTTTTCAGTATCTCTAAAAGTAAAGGTTCAACTAATACGAGATACATATAGAAAACTTCTCAATTTTTCTAATAATTCATAAGGATGCCTCCTACTTTTTAAGCCTTGTTTAAATTAAAGTTATTGATCTTATCTTAATCTTTTGAAAATAAAATAGAGAAAGGGGCCGTATATGTTTTAACTCTGTTTTCCGGATCTTTCAGGCCCTTAAAATAGATCAAAAACCAAACCTGCGATTCTGAGGAAAGGTGTGGGTTTAAAGGTGGTAAACCTGGTATATTGCAAAAATTTTAGAGAACAAAAAGTAAAAGGAGGATACAGTTTAGATCATCTTGATTGCTGTTTGGAACTAGGCTTGAAAAAGCTGCAGTGATTCAAAGCACTACATTAGCACTTTCTGTGTACATACCTATTGTTGTTTTAGCACAATCAGAGAGCCTTGAAAGGACTGGACAAACAGGTTTATACCAGCCCTCTGATGAAAAGATGCTTGTCAGCTACCTCTGAGACTCAGTATGCCGGAGGAGCAGTATTTGGAGCCTTAATGGGGTAAACCGTGGTTGTTAGCAGGTAGGTTTATTACTATTTAAAAAAAAGGAAGTGGAGATCTAGGGTTTTTATGCTTATCTAGCATAAAGCTTGTTATGAAAGGGAAAATGTAGCAAAACTAATACTGTCCTGTGCCTTCATGTTACCAACAGTTATGAAAGATGCTTGCAATCTTCATATTCAAAATATTGTGCAATTGCAGATTCTTAGTTTTGCTCCAGTTTAAGTAAACAGCAAAGCTCCAGCCATCTCTAGAGCTAGGATACTTCAACTACTCTCATAGAGCAGCAGTGAAGGAATAGGTTTGTATTCCCTGTTTACAAACATATTAATATTCTGGTTTATAGCCATAGCCTGGCTCAGTATCTGCCTTGATTTGAACTCTGGAGTTTGTAATTCCTCATCATGTCCTCAGACCATTTGATCTAGACCTTGACATCTCCATAAAAGGGTGAGAAAAGAAATTAGTTTTAACATGAAATTGATTTCGTGAAATTCCATGAGACTGCTTCTCCTCATGATACTTTGCTAACAAGTTAACGATCCCATTTATTTCTTAATCAATACACAGCAAGGGACCCCAGTGACTTACCTCTCAGGCTTTAAAAACATCTATAATTTTAGCCTTGAGGATGCCTTATAAAATTGGAACATGAAGTCATTTTTATTCTGTTCTACTGAAGAGCGGATACTTGCAGGTACAAAGGAGTTACCCATTCACTGTATATTTGGAGGCTCAAAGATAGAACAGTTCAGTGTATTTTTATTGTGTCATATTTGGACAACAAATTTTACTTTCTTTATGTCCTGAGCAGAAATTCATTATTTCTATTTATTTATTTATTNTAATTTTTTTTTTTTTTTTTTTTTTTATAAAAAAAAAAAAAAAAAAAAAAAAAAAAAAAAGGGCAGGGAAAGTGAATATACTTGGAGCTAAGGGATTTCAAATGTGATTTATCTGTGCAATAAAAGAATGCTTCTAGATGAAAGAAAGCTACGAAAACTGAGATCTTCCCCACTGTTTATTGTAACATAATTTGTAATTGGAGTTTTTGTTTAGTATCAGCCTTGTCCAAATGCAGTAGAAACTGCAGCCAGTATGAAGAAGTAATCTGCTCTTGAGACCTGATTCTCTACTCCACAAGGCATTTTGTATGCATTTTATAACTAATATTGAAAGACCTTAGTTATTCTGTAGTAGTACATGTTATGTGTGAGTCATGAGAATTTATTTTGTCTTAGCTTTCTGCCCACCATTAATACTTTAGCATTGTGAGAGTATCAATAAAAGTTCTAAAGTTTCATATTTGTGGTTCTTAGGCCTGTCCTGTGTGGGGTCTGGAGTGGGACTTTGATCCTTGTGGGTCCCTTCCAACTCAGAATATTCTGTGATATTTTCTTCTTTTCTTCCTTGTAAGGGCTCAGGACTGCAGACAGACAAAGCCATCTGCTGCTCTCTCAGATATAGTTTCTGGAAGTGAATTTAAGTGGATATTGAAGTGACTTCTGAATATCCATAGAACAGTCAGCCTGAAAATGTAGCACTGATAAACTTTTCTATATAGGAACATTTTAAAAAGCACTTACTGTCACAAATAGTCCTTCCTTTCTCAGGCCTCGATATTAACATGCACTTAGACTTTTTTTTTTAAAGCCTACCTTTAAGCAATGAATGGCTGTACTGACTTGATGCACTAAAGTGCTTTAGTGGATCAAGTTTATTTCAGGAGTGTTCTCAGATGAGAAAAGGTTTATAGGATTAGAAATACAGACTGACATAAATAAATTTCATCAGAACATAGTTAATATATCTAGTAAGCAGTTTGGGTTTGTCTTTTTTTTTTTTTTTTCTTTTCTGGTTTGTTGGTTTGGTTTTTTTTGATAACCTAATGAAGATACCAGGAAAAAAAACTTACAGAAGAATGAAGATGGCATGGAGTAAAAATAGGAGATGTAGGGGGACAGAAAAAGTCAGGGATGAATAAAAATAATAATGTAAGTTAAAATTATTTTCTTATTTTGGATCTGGGATATAGATTCTGTCTCAAAGAAAATGCAAGCACAAAATTAAATAAGCACAGCTTTTGTTTATAACATGTTTGAAAAGGTTGCATATTGCAGGCATTTGCTGTTTCCAGGGTATAGATGCTTGGCTCTTTGGCTCCTGCCTGTACCAAATCTAGCTGGAGTCAAAAGGCTTTGTCTGCACAGATGCACAGTTTCCACTTTCTTTTCTGAAACCCAGATTTTAATAGTCCACTTCGCTGAATTCTTCCCCTGATTGCTATTGTTATTCAGGTGTACGTCTGTGAAATATGCTATAAGGTGTGACACGCCAGCTTGCTCTACTAGTTGCAACAGATTTCAGAAATAACCCTTTGAGCTCACCACCCTTTCTCAGTGATGTGATTAAGGGAGAAAAACCTGTTCCAGCCTCCCCCAGTTAAATGCTTTGAAGGGGAAAAGTCCTTTTTAACACTTGCCTAGTGCATGCTGGTGGTCCTCTAGTGTGTGGTGTGTATATCTTCTCTGTGCAGGTCTGTGTGGGACTGGATTTTTCTGTTCTGGCACCTTTGAAATAAATGAATTGGCTCTGGGGAAGCTGAAGCAAATAAACCCTTTTCTGGGAAGCTGTCACCTGGTAGGAACATCCCCTGGGGAAAAAGGACATGACATGTGACAGCCACGTACATATATTAGCTAGGCATGAAGATTTTGTTAAAAAATGTTTATGGTCTTTTTTAGTAGATCAGCGCATATATCAAGAAATGAGTAAAAAGAAATATCAATAAATTTCTCCTCCTTACTAAATTAGAGGGAAGGAAAGAGAAAAACTAATTTCTTGCAGCTGTGTTTCCACTGTTGTGCTAAACCTCATAATCCTGAACAAATATTTGAGCACTAACATGCTATTAGAAGTTAAAGCATCAGCAGGAAAACTAAAGTTACTGTGTCCTGCCATTGTAATGCAATTCCACACTTCTGACCGCTTCTCAGGCAGGACAGCAAAGGAGAACTAGTTTTAAGATAAAATCTGGATTAGCACTGCAGGAGTTCTTGGTGTGCCGTATTTTGCCAGCAGAAAATCAAAGGCATGGGCAGCAAGAAAGCCTCAGTGTGGCCCAGGAGGTCTGTGAAGTTTGGGTGGGAGGGCAGGAAACCTTGCAGGACACGTGAATTATTCCCACCCCTAGGAGAGAGCCATGACCACTGTGGGCATCCTGAGAATGGGTGAAGTGTGCTGAGGAAGCCATGTGCCCTGCCGTTTGCAGACAGCCAGGAAATACCACGTGTCATTCATAAACCCTTGGAAATTGAGTTGGTGTTTACCTGCACCAGTTTCAAAGGCCTTATGAAGACTCTCAACGAGGGTAGGACAGAGAACCTGCCACCCATGTTGACTTATTTCGGAGAAACCAGTAAGACAACAGCATTTTCCAAAAATTCACTATGATTCACAATCTGTACGTAAATTGTTTGCATCACAAATTGTGCCAAACCACCGCCATTGTTACAGTGCAGGCAATTCTGTGTTGTCTACAGGCACACTCTAGTCAGTTACTGATTTAAAGCACCAATCTATTATAGCACTGCAGTGCCTCTCAAAAATAGATTTTCTGCATGTGTAGCAGGGGTTATTAAATTACTAAAATGAATTATTTGTCATTTTCATTTTTATTTACATTTCCAGTTTCAATTCACACTTGTAGAACAGCATGCTTTGCAAAACAAACTTTGCACAATCAGATAATGTATTTTCATTATCTTTTATCTTACCATTCTATTTCTATGACCCAATTAATTATCTGAATAACTAATATAGTCTATATTATTTTTTTGTGATACTTATACAAATTCTCAATTCATAAATACATATGTAAAGCATTTAAATCCATGTACCTCAGAAGATACACAGATGTATTGAAAATCCCGTGGTGCTTTTTCGCTGTTCTGTGTGCTTCCAAATGTGAAGAACCTGATTGTTCCCTTTTGGGCCTTTTCCTTTTTTCACCCCCTACACACTGGAAAGAAAATCTGCCTTTTTCTGCTTGTGGGGTGTCATTTAATTTAGAATTTAATGGAAAAGCAGAGTTTGTACTGCTTCCAGCAGAGGGACAGTCAAGTCTTTCAGCTGTTTACCTCCAAGGATATCAGAATTCCAGCGTAAGCCAGCACTGTGCATGAGGGTTTCTGTGTTTTCACACTGCTATTTCCAACCCAGCTACTTTCTTCTATACTTAGAAACAAGTCTGAGGCAAAGTTTAGAATATATAAGCTCGGGGGGGGGGGGGGGGAAGGAAGAACTGGGTGTGTTGAGTGAGGGTATGGTAGAGCTCTTCATATATGTAAAAGAAAATATGAATTAGAGGGAAATAAAGAGATAGGCATAAGAGAACTTAAAATCATAAGTGGCAGTAAAGGACACAGGAATTTCTTTTTATCTATATGGATAATTAGACATTCTAGAATAATCCTGAAGTACCCGTTGATCATCTAACTTTAAGAATAAAGCAAGTAAAGTTGACAGGAATGATTGTGGTGCTGTTGGTTCCCAGTTGCTGCAGGAATTTGGGTGTTTCAAACTCTCTTCCAAAATCCTGTTGTATAGTGATGGTGAAATATGGAGTGTTTTGGGATGTAGTCTTTAGGAATATATGCAGCACTGTTTGATGTGGCCGTAAGAGCAGTGCCTACTTCTATAACTATCACTCTTCAGTAGACTCATTCCTACAGTGAAAAGTACACTTATTTTTTAAAAAATGGGCTTCCAAAACTTGACCCGAAACAAATAAAGTAATTTATAAATACACTTAATATCTAGAAAACATGGGAAATCTTTTCTTCATTTCCATATCATTTACTGGAAAAAAAGATTTTGATTTCTGTGCACTGAATAATGGAAAGTAAAAGCATAATTTTTCTGTGGTATAATGGAGTTCAAATATTTTCATTAAGCATTGGTTTATATGAAGGAGAGATCATTTTCAATGTGGAGAGTGTTCTTTTTAATGTCACAATTGGATTTGGGGGAAGAAAGGGTTTTTTTGGGAGGGAAAAATAAAAGCTGTTAGGCTGCCTGAGAAAACAAATTGATTGTATCTTGTGGCAAAATAAAACAGTCCTCAAACTCCTATGCTTAGTATACACTCATAGTGTAATTTTCCCTGTTTCTCTCCACTTTTTAGCCTTAATCCTAGGATATGATACCGCAGAAACATTACTGGGTTTTATGTCACTAATGAGCATGTACTGCGGATTATCATAACTTATTTACGCATGATTCTGGTGCTTTCTTGACTAACTGGCAATTAAAAGAAAACAAAGCGAAAATACGAAAAAAAAACCCCAAACCTCAAATCAGTTGCCAGGGTGTTAAGTATGTTGTGTCCACCCCCATCTCTCCTTGAAAGGAAGAAAGCAGCACAGATATGACAAAGATGTGAGCAAAGTTCTTTTTCTTTTATGTCTCAGTGGTTTCTGTAGCCTTTCAAGAAGCAGAAGAAATGGGTTCACTGACACTCTCAGCTAGCAGCTTGCCTTAAACCTTCTTCAAACTTGCCACTTGCAAAGCTTTCCAAACTATCCAAGACTTTCCAAACTCTGCTGTAGTGGTCTGAGATGGGCCTCCTTTGGTTTCTCATGCTGGGGAGCCCTTCTGTCTTGAACATAATACTTGAACAGCCTGCTAGACAGACAGGAGAGGGTGTGAGTGACAGTGTAGGTTGAGGGGCAGAGCAGTAGCGCCACAGGCTTCTCTGGTGTTATCAGCATCTCCTGCACGCAACTGCTGGATCGTGTGCCAGCCATCTGTTCCCGTGGATCTTCAGTTAAGATGAAAGCTGAGAAGTTCTCTTTTTGAGCCACACTGAGCATCGTGTAATCCAGGACATATTTTTTCTGATAGTTGATCTGCCATCTTATTGTAGCTGCAGATCTCCTGAGGAGACAATTGAATTTCAGTTTCTCAAATTCTTGGGGGATTGTTAATGTACTGAAGGACTGAGCTATGGCAAAAAAGTACAGCACAGTCCTCTCCTTCATTTCCTTGTCCCATTCTTCCCTACCAGTGCTTTAAATCTACTCTTGGAATGATGTTTTGTAAAGAATTTACTTTCCTGGGATGCATTCTTTTCTGATGTAACATATCAGTGGAGAGACAAGACAAGAGCTCCAAACATGCCAATAGGCGCTTTGCTTGTGATTGGATTTGGCTTGCACATGCCACTGTAAATGAAGGTTATAGGTTTCATTAAGATGGAGTGTACATAATGGTCTTTAAATGTATTTCATAAGTGGGTTTTTTTTAACTTTTATAAACTGATTTTTCTCAGCAGGGAGCTGAGCCACAGAGATAGTTTTGCCTTCCACCCAAGCCCTGTTCTAATGAATTTTACTGTTTCAAAAAGATTCCAAAGTACTCATAGTGCTCAGTCTCCTGGCATTTACCTAAATTATTGCTAATTCATTTCATTTCTCTGCTATTGTGTCAGCCACTTACAGAATAAGCATATTTTGCAATATAAAAAGAAAATATTTAAAGTCTCACATTTTCTATTTTCTCAAATTGTTATTAAGTCACTTCATTTTGCCATCATTATTTGAGCTACTTACATTTGAAAAGTAGTGGAATGCATTTCCTTCCTTTTTAGAGTATAATCAAGATCTTGAACAATACTTTTGGGGAAGTAATCCTATTTTCTTTTTATCCTCTTGCTGGCTAAGCTGTTTCCCTTTAAGAATGAATGGGTGTTAAAATCCCTTCAGTTTGACTTCTTGAATATACAGAAAAGAACAAACATATCCTTAGGGAAATGGTTTTTAGCTCTCAAAAAGGAAAGAAAAGGAACAGGAGAAGTTATTCCTTTTTCTGCCCTTATACCCTGCACTTCAAGAGTTTCAAGCTTCATTTTCACTGTTGAAAAGCATGTGTTTGATCATGTGATAATAGTTGTGTTATCCATCCCTTTCTAAAATCCTTGTGAATACAAAGCCTTGTAACCCTACTGTAAGAACTGATAGAGAAGCACAGATTTAATAATCTCTTTCACAGTTACAGGGAGTTACTCTGCAGTAGAGTTTTCTGAGCTTGTATTTCTATCTCTACTGCTCTTCCTCTGCTGCAAAATCTGAGAATACAAGCATATACGTCTCCAGTGCCCATGCTTGCCCATGCTGCCTTGTAAAGCAGGGATGATAAAATTCCCTGACATTAGGTAACCCTGTACGATGAAAGTATTTAAAACCAGTTACTCAGTAAGAGGTGTTACATTTGAAACCCTACTGAGCTTTTAGAAAAATCTTCTCTTGAGTCATATAATAGAGAAATGTGTAAAATCACAGCGCACAAAGTTATTACTCGATATATATTTTGGAATTGTTTTCCATTATTTCCCATCATTGTACTTTGTCAAAGTACAGAGAGGCAGCTATAAGAATAAATACAGTTAGTAAAAGTATTATGGGGAAGAACATTTGTCTGCATTCTCTTAATGCTCTAATGTTTTACCTCTCCTTTTATTTTTTACCAAATGAAGAGAAGTAAAAGAAAAACAAAACCAAAAACAAGTCCCCAAGAGTCAGAAAGAAAAAGGGTCAGGTTAGCTTTTTCCTAGCAAATTTAACCAAGTTTGAGTGGCAGAGAGATACCCTCTGAGAAGATGTCTTCTGTGTACTTCAGGAATATTATTATCTCATGTAGCATTGTTCTCTTGATAGAATGTAGCATAGAGAAAAATCTCTCCATGTCTTGTCACACCCTTAGGTCCCTTTTCTAAAGAGTATTTCCAGGTTGAAATAGAAGAGAATATGGAAGATGGAAGCTTGGTTATCTACATAGCTTAATTCTACGTTAAATGATTCATCATAATTTTATTTTTAATTGCAATAGGCTTAAGGAGGCACTTCCTAGTCAGGGTATATCCTAACAGGATACCCGAAGTGCCAAGAAACCTCATAAAAATCTCCCTACCCATCAATCATCTTCTGTGATTTTGAGCAATCTAGTAGTAGATTTTTTGCTGCTTTCTGACTGTGAATTCTGCTGTGAATGGGGATGAAGGAAGACTGCTTGGAACACTGTTAAAAAGAAGACAACTGAAGCTTTTCCTCAAGAAGAAAAAAAAAAAAAAGCCTGAAGGTGTGCAGGAGATGATTTGCTGACCTGTACATTTCTCTGTTTCTTTGAAGCTCTTTTCCCAGCAACATCCAGCAGATGATCTGA
Organism: Machaerirhynchus nigripectus; assembly: GCA_013397975.1. Classification (NCBI taxonomy): domain Eukaryota; kingdom Metazoa; phylum Chordata; class Aves; order Passeriformes; family Dicruridae; genus Machaerirhynchus; species Machaerirhynchus nigripectus. Next base: position 470,498 of record VZRQ01004190.1, on the reverse strand, counting down.
AACATTATCAGGTATAAAGGACACAGACATCATTAATGGCTTTATTTATTTTTTTTTCTCACACAGCTTCTTCACTTGGTTGTAAAGAGCACATTCTTATCCAAAAGTATGTTTAGTTTTATGAAATTCTGACTTTTAGCAAGAAGTATTAAGGGTAATGGGGAAAAGCTAAAGAAATAGACATATGCATTGTTAACTTTAATGACTTTTTTATGATAATATTCTGAGGAAATGAGACAAAATCTAAAAAAGCAGTGCTAGATGACTGTTCGTTTTATCAACTGTTTTGACTGTCTCTTGCAAACTGGCTTTGCATATTTTATTGAAAAGGGCACTTTTTCTTATTTCCCGAATTTGAGATGTACTAGCCATACTAAGTGTAATGTGCTATTATGCTGATAATGGTGATGCTTTCTATCTAAATATCACAATAAATTTGAAAGAAATTGTTTTGGATTTGCAATAGTATTTCCAAATTTTATGCCAGTTTCTGAAACTGTAGATACTACCCATGATGTGTGGTGCAATTTTAAGTCAGAGGGCAAAGGCTTCTTCCCAATTTTTCCCTGCTGGAGGAGAGGGACGTTAGAGAGTATGGGGGATTTAGCTGACAGAGAAAACTGACCACAAAGAAAACACAAATACTGTGTCTCTTTGATATAAGAAAAGCAGAGGGATAGTGGTGTGTCAAGGGATAGGGCATGGAGACACATCTGACTGGGTAGATGCAGTCACCTGCAGATGGGGAGTTGCTCAACAATCCTGGTTTCAGTCCTTGTGCAAGGGCTCCCCCAGCAATAGAAGTGCCTCCTTGTCTTTCTGCCTACAAATTTGGCAGCTGACGTTTATTTTAAAAATACAAACCTTCTCTGAACACCACGTGTTATCAACCAGCCAGTCTTTGAAGATCTCATTTGATAGACACTCAGGGATATACTACTTAAGGATGTTAGGAAGAAAAAGTGCATTTTTTCAAGGGATTCCTGTAGTCAGTCTTAGCACAGGCTCACTGAAAATGGAGCATCTTATAATAACCCTAGCAAAAGTTATTTGACAGAGCTTCTTAAACATAATGTCACTTTATGTCAAATACATTGGTCAGTTCATGAGACAAATCGTATAGGAGATAATTAATAGATTGTCCTGAAATTGGGTGGGTGTTTTCCAAAGTAGTTAGTCTTTGATATATATCACAAGAACATCTATGTGGAAGAAGTGCCAGTCTGTACTAAATTACTTTAACCAAACAGCTCCCACTGTAAGTGTAAAGGAGTTTGTCTGATTTTTGTGTGCTAGCCTGATGACATGAAATGGAACCTGTAAGTATGGCATCCTGTATATCCTGGATTTGTAGGATAAAATATGTCTGGTAGTTTCAGGTTTGAAGTCAGTATCTTGTCAAATCTTAGGTAGATCCTGTCAGGTTGAGAAAATGGAGATATTAATCTATAAAAGAACATGCTTTAAATGGAAGATTCCCTTGATTTAGAATGATACTTATTTCCTTCAGGAGAGAATTCCTTATTCTCCTTTTTCTGTTTAGGAAAAACCTAAAATCAATGAGTATAAGCTCTTGAAGGAAAGTAAAAAATAAAACCCCAGAATTCAAAAAAATGAAAATTCGAAACTGACTGTATGCCACTCATATATTCCCGTCTTAATTCAGAATATGCACATACTCTGAGTATCTTTGATGTTTCTTCATTCTAAATCACTATATATATCTCATAGATGCACTTTGTTGCTATTACTACTCAAATACTGATAATTTAGGTGCAATTTTCCTCCAAAATCCAGAGAGCAGTTTCCCTCTTTCCCCTGCCTGCGGAGCCTGCATTGTAGAAAGAAAATAACACTGAAATATTCATTGAAATATACATGTTGAATGGTGGAATTGATGTAGCAAATAGCTGGATAACTGGTGCAGAACAGTGTGCTTTTAACACTGTTCTATAAATGCTAAAAGAGTTCCTACAGACAGCCGATGATTAATAAAGTATTTCATTTATTTCTCTTTACTGTTTTTGTAAACAGGTATTGATTAAAGTATTAAATGCTACTGGATTGAATATCTTCAGAGCTGGTGTCGTATTCTGGAATGTGATAAGAGAATTTTGGAGAAGTCAGCTGTTTGAGAACAAATGATCAGTGAGGTCTTTTGTATTGAAACATTCTCTTTGCCAGTGGAGGAGACACCAGACATTTTTTATTTATCACAGATCTATAATATCCATTATTTTTTCTTTACATTGTTGTCTGTAATGTGGAATGGATTTGCTCTGGCACCAAGTTACCAAGTACCAGGTTGAATGTTAATTTCCTTCCTGTGATGTGTGAATGCAAAGCATTATTTTTGGGGCACCACTAAACACATACAAATTGCAAGAAATTGTCCTAGGTTCTCACAGATTTTAGCACAATATCCTTTGTGATCCATGAGCCCATTCATCATTAACGTTCCACATGGTAATAATTTTTCTTTTGGCCTGGGATACTGTATGCCAGCTTTCATTCATCTACCTAGGACCTGTTGCCAGGTCATTTGTTTTCTAGCACTGCCATTTGTGGGAGGTATAAGGCAAAGGTGGCTTAATATGTTTGCTGTAGTCAAGAAATGCTGGAAGTCTGTGATGTCAAGATTTTGGTGCATATTGTGATGAGCTTCAGTAGGCATAGAGGTGCTGTAATTCATCATCAGCTGGAAAAGCAGGAAGTGTATCTCATTAGGTGCTTTGTTCTTGGACCATTGTGCAGGGAGCAACTGCAGCCTGATCCACAAGTGCCATTTGAACGAAAATTTCCTAGGAATGCTTTGTGCTAAATGGGGACAGAAGTTGACAAAGTACAACTGGTGCTGACAGGGAACATCTTGGAACATCAGCAGCTGTGCATTAAACCCTCAAGTGTCAGCAACTACACAGGAATCCTTTATGGTCGCTCTAGGTTATACCTGATGCAAGACTGTAGCTCCTGTCAGGAATGGTTTTATGTTTCCAGCCCCAAGCAAACAGGCAGGAATGTGTGCATTGTAGCTGCATCAATTGCACTGCTTCACAGCACCGAAAACTCATTTTGAGACTGAGGAACAGTTAAAACAAGACCTCAAGTCAAATCTCTTTTAAAAAATAGGATTTATTGAAGCCTTTGTTTTCTTGTCTTTTCTATAATTAGATGATGCTTTGAAAAGAGCTTGGTAAATAATGAGAAGCTGATTCACCCAGGGATAATTTTAGCCACATTCCAATTCAGGCTTGCTGTAAAAAACATGCAAAGAGAAGAAAGGTGCTGGAAAACTCCTCCCAGCTTGAATTAATTATCTTCAAAAGCACTGGGTGCATCACATCTTGAAAGCCTCATATGTTTAATTTCTAAAGAGTGTCTCAGTTTTTTCAGACAGCAGTTGTTACTGTGAACATCTGGAACTTGATGTGAAGCTGTGGCACATATAAATCATTCCAATATTGTCTATAGGCAAGCAACTGTGGTACTGAAACGTTAATGACAAACTAAATGCACTCTAGTCATCAATGGTATTTTCATCTCCTTAGGGTTTCTTTCAAAACCTCTTAAATTACACTCTGGTTGAAAATGTTATGGCTCAGGTTGGGGAAACAGAATAACAGCAACACAGTAAAACAAAGTTTGCAAATGTGAATACAGTATTCAGTTCTCCTTATACAATTAGATTTTCAAGAGGTTAGTGAAAATATTGCCTTCATCAGTCTAAAGGTTTTGTGAGGTATCTTAGTTTGGGGACAAAAAATTGTCTCTGTACAAAATCTTAGAACCTTGCTAGAATTTCTAGACAGTGATGGATTCAACCAGTTTTTACTCTCTTGTCTTTGGCATCAGCTGGTGCCATATTCCTTAATCATTAAAAATGATATGACCAACTAACATTTATAATGTGAAATCTCATCAAAGAGAGGTATACAATTCTTAGCAATTTGTCTGTCACAAGACAAAGAGGTTCTGGTGGAGCCAGGGCAGAGAAAAAACATCCTTCACATTTGCATCATTCAAATTAGGAGACTTCCTTGAGTGCCTGGGTATGAACTGCAGGCAAGTTGTGTTCTGTGAAGGTCCTTGTGCATAAATGGGTACTTTATCCACACAGTGTATCACAGAAGTGATGTCACTCTTGCATCAAAAAATGTTTATGAAAATTAAAAATATTTCCTAGTCATAGAGTAGTATTCCAATAGGAATATCACAGGGTCATTCAAATTTAGCTATAGTTGATTGTCTAAATGTCACAATTTCTTTGTGGATTTTTTTTTTTTCAGGAGGCAAACCTTGTTAGTGTCTTAGCAGATGAATACCTGTTAATTTTTTTTTCCTGAAGCCTTGTGATAATAATCGTGATGGGTAGTTTTAGAGACTTAGCTTTTTGGAAAATTTAGCATTTTTTAAATAAAAATGCTTAGTTTGCAAAAATAGGTAATGTAAAGCTGACTTATGTGTATATGATGTGCTAGTTTCACCTTTTCTGGTGCTATTGCTGTTTCATCTAGCTTTCCCACAAATCCTCATTGCAGCTAAGAGTACGATAAAAGTAACAGCTTCTATCTCAGAAGTAAAACTGCAGACTTGGGTGGTAGTTACACCTCACCTTGTTGCAAAGGAGGGAAAAGCTGTAATTTTGGTGCACTTAGAGTGAATAAGTTAGATTTCCCTTGAAGAACTACAGACTTTTCCTTCATTTGTATTATTAACAGGAAGATCAGGAAGATGCTCTTGAATGCAAAATTTATGAGACCCAGTTACTGCTGCCCTTTGGCTTGGTGACAAACACAGTTTTGGTTTCTGGTGGGACTTGGCAATTGTACAAGTTAGTTGCAGTGTGTGACAGTCCAGTAACTTAGATATTGCCATGTGATGTAGCCATGTCACTGACAGCAGGATGAGTTAAGCCAGAATGATGTGTCCGCTAACCAAAGCTAGGTCAAGAAGTGCTGCCTCCGCACAGTACAAAGCACAGATTCCCCAAAGAATGTCTTGCCTTTAGCTTTACTTCTCTCAATCCCAGACCTACTAAACTAATGCTCTAACCCAGCTATAAAGCTTAAAATAGTTTTACTCTATCCCCAAAATGAAACTTACTCTGTAACAGGTAAAGAACCACTGCCCTATTCATACCCATGTAAAATATTTTCCATGGCTCTTGCCTGCCTGCACAGAAACAAACATAAGCAAATTTTCATTTCAGCTATCTCAACTACCCAGTGCCCTGAGAGAGATGAAAGTAGGCCAGGAATCTTACCTGGTCATTTTTTTCACATAGAGAGATATAACATTGAAATCTTACACCAGTATTCACATCACTAAAGATATTTACAAATAATTTTCTCTGGGTTGACTTTTTCAATATAGCCTTTTTACAGTTATATAAGGAGCAATTGCATCAATGTCATTTTTGATCAGATTATCATTAAAGTGTCTGTTTTCAATATGCACAGTGTCTGTGGCATCTCTTCACAGGCTACCACCAGATTCTCTGCCTTAGACTCATTGTCACCAGGCATTATAGAAGTGATGAGCTCAGTCAAAATGTGCTATACAAGTGGTTATCTCAATTTTCTGGTTCAGCAAATTACATTGCTCCAGAGGTTTTGTGGTAATGGTTTACTGTAATACGATGTAAAATGTAATGGTGTGGAGAATATTGGTGAGCAGCTAAAGGCCAAACTCATGGAGCTGTTTGAGCTAATTCAGAGGTAGTATTTGAGGTTGTAGTAACAGCCTTTTATACATTCAGTGCTAAATACAAATGCCCTTAATCAGTCTGAAATAGGGACTGAAATAGCATGCAAAATATGAAGTGCTGCATATCTCTGGTAGTCATAAACAGTTTCTTCTCATTGGCCCAACTGATAATACTTCAAAGGTTTTGAGACTTCACTTGTAGCACTCTTGATTACTTTCATGGACATTTAGACTGCTAAAGCTTCAATATTTTGGTATGAAGCAGAAGGTGTTGGCAAGAGGGAGGACGGTTTCAGACCCTAGTTTTCTAAGGCTTTCTGGTGCTAGGCAGTGTTGAAAGATGTTACTGGAAGAGCTGTTTTTTACCAAAATCATAAACTGTATATTAGACTAAACATACAGATATGAAGTTGAAACCATGTAAACAAAAAGCCCCACACAATGCCTAGTGACAAGACAAGTGTGAGTCTAAAAACAATGTAATATAATGCAATAAATCTTGGACACTTCACACGTCTCTGAGAGCTCTTTACAAAAGACTGAGTTTTGAGGTGCATTTCACCTCAAATGAGCAAAAAGCAAGGTTTTTCTTAAGCCACTTTGACATCAGAAGCACCTTCTTGGCTTCAAACATTGCCTTTGTTGACATTGTGTCCAGAAAATCCATGAGTTATTCTAAAAGTTTCCATTAAATTTTCTCACTGTTTACCTTTAAACCCAAGTGTCTCTCTATATCCTTTTTTGACTGCTGTTTTCCCTCTGTTTTCTCTTTCCTTTTTTATTTCCCTCCTGCTTTCCTTGGGGGATTAGGCTCATGGTAGTTAAATGATTCACAGAAATAGCTAAGAATCAAAGCTAGCAGGTCTGGGAGTCTAACACAGTAGGCTGAACCACTGGGTTGCTTTCAAATTTAATCTTTCTTCTTGCCATGCCCCAGCTATCTGCCAGTTAACACTCTCAGCTTGGATGTTCCCATGTTACAATCAGATGGCGAGAGAGTTACCCTGAATGGTAAAATAGAGGATCATAGACAAAAAAAATGTTTTTACTGGGTGGATGTGCAATATGAATTATTAAGGAACAAGTGAACAATAAAATGCCTCCAGTAAGGTGACTTTTACAAAAATTTAGGTGATTTTTAGTTTAATAATAGAAAACCACTTTGAAGTGTTAACGCTGACTTGAGCTTACAGTTTTGACACAAATAATCAAAAGTAATTTTGCATAGCACGGTGATGTCTTTTTGTTTGGTTGGGAAATCTAGTCCATTCATTTCTGTTCATCAAAAGAAGCTTTTTGCAATACAGTGTGTTATCACGGGCCTCAAAGTCCAAATTACATAAAGACTTCTGCAATGTCTTTATAAATATGAGGAAGAAAATGTCATACTATTATCTTTCCCTCTTTTGCCTCCAAAGATGCCAATTTCACTGATAGGAAAAGATCAGATTATATACTAAATGGAAAAGAGGATGAAGAAAGTTAGATAAGGCTTCCTAAGAATTAAATGCAGCTCCCCAAAATTGAAAAATCAATTAAAAAATTAATTTATAATTATCTACCCTCCACCTTCCTCAAATACTCTTGAAAAAGGATTCCAGATCCCTTATTCCCCTGTATTCCTTACTTATGGTAGCCCATCTACTTCTTTTGAGAATCCCATCCCAAGAAGGGAATCAAGCCCCCTTGGTAGTGACTTGACTATAAACTGTTTTTATTATAAGGCTGTGCTGGAACTAGGAAGCTTTAAAGGTCTTTAATGACAGGGGGTTGGGACTAGATGATCTTTAAGGTCCCTTTCAGCCCTTAACATTCTACAGTCCTGTAACTCTACGAAATACTTCCACACAGCATCATTGTTTAATGAAAATGATAGATTCATACAATTGTAAAATGGTTTTGGCTGGAAGCGACCTTAAAGGTCGTCTAGTCTCAACTCCCTTGCCATGGGCAGGGACACCTCCTACTGAACCAGGTTGTTCAAGGCCTTATCCAACCTGGCCTATAGATGGTTTGATTGGCCTATATGGTTTGATTTAGGTGGAATAGATATAAGTCTTTAAGAATAACAGTAGGAGGCTTGGATTCCTCCCTAGATGGAGGGACAGTGACTTCTTTCAGTCTTGGCGTAACTAAACAGATTTTTTTGAGAGTTAGGAATGGAAATAGGACTAATACCCAAACCTCCTTGAAGTACCTCTTTGCAAGAAATTTCACCATTCTCTTCTAAATATTAGACGAGTTTACTTTGCCTTGCCTTCATATTTTCTTTGCCTTTTTCACTGGAAAGAACTGTATGAGCTCAGAAATGTTCTCCTCAGTTGCCAACTTCCTCCTCCAGACATGTGTTACAGTGCCAGGTTTAATCTAGATCTGCATGTTTGAAGAAGCTGCTAAAGACAATTAATCTTCTCTCACATCAGTGTAAGCAGAGGATAAATATGTTGAAATCAGTGAAGCACAAAAGTGGTAAGAGAGCAAAAACAGGTCTAAGGATGGAAGAGCAGTCCTCTCTGTCCAGAGTATTTTACCTAGTTTTTTGAAGAAAATTAGTCTATATTTTGAAGCACTATTGGTAACAAGTACCTTCAACAGGAAGGTTGGGACAGATGGAACGGATGAAATGGCTTTATTTTGCAATTTATTGTAGCAAGAATATTGTGACACAGGAATTCTGCCTTTTCCATGTCTTCAGCTGGGAGAGGAAAGCAGTGGTATTTACAAGATCATTGTCTATATGCACCTATTTCCAAGTATGGATGAAGGCCCAGTTCTCAGCAACTCTGACAAAATCATTCCATCTTCTATTCTGTTGGTAAAGTGCTAATGAGACAAATTTTATAAATGAGCTTTCAGGCTCTTAAGGAGTCTTAAAGGTGAGCAGCAAGAAAGATAAAATTAATTAAAGTTAGATAGAAAACAATGAGCTGGAATTACTAGAAAGAAAGTTGGAGTAGGCTAAAAAATATGTAAAGGCATGAATCAAAATTGTATAAAACACAGTCGGCTGGTTGTGGAAGGCAGAGGAATAGGAATACACTTACCAGTTAGTGGAGTGCATTGGTTTGCTCCAGCAAAGTCTCAGTCTACTGTATAGGCAGAAAACAGAGTGTTTTCTTTGTTGCTTTTTTGGTATGTTTTCCTTTTTTTACCCTAAGTCCTCTTTCGTTAGGTAGCCCCTTGACATTAGGACCATTTATGAATGTTTGATTTTATTCTGTACAAGTAAAACTGGCAGATTCTGACCCTTTGTAAGATTTTCATAGTATGTTCACTGTTAAACATTACTTGTGCCTAATACTGGGGAAAATCTTTCAGGAATGAGCCTCAGTGAATCGAAATTATAGTGCTTTATGGTATTTTAAGGATATATAATACTAAAGCAGAAATAGTCTTTTAACTATATTTTATGGTTATCCTACTAGATCATAAAATATATACTAGTCTAGAACAGATGATATTGCAAACAACAGAAAAGGTGCACAAAAAAAAGGATAACTTTGGGACTTGAAGCACACAAGATAATTCTATAGAAACATAATTTCCATTTGTTACATTGATGGTCCTAATTAGTATGAAAGATTGTTGCTATGTAATCAGAGAAATCTAGGAAATTAGGTTTGAAACACAAATTTTGTAAGTATGAAAGCAGGCAAAAAATTTTGCATTTTGCTATTTGCCTAATCATCATTCCGAGTTTAATTTGAAAAAACAACAACAACAAAAAATGCATTAAACCCCAGTGCATTCTGTTGCACTTGCCAGATACTTTAAAACACAGGTTACATGAAAGAAAATACACCAGTGGATTCAGTAGCAACTGTAAACATCTTGCTTTTTGCCAGTGACTAAGGACTTGTTTACCACTATCTTATTAGTTTCTGTGTATTGAGGAAATAAATTTATCTTTTCCGGTTTTCTTCATGTCAGAAAATGTAATAGGAGACCTGCACATGAAGGGAGGTTACAGATCAATGACCCCTAAGAGATACTTGAAAAAAAAGTGAAGGCTCAGGAGTGCATGGATTCCACAAAGATCATAAAAGTTACTAAGCAGATGATAATTGCCATCAGGTTTTCCAGTAGCTCCTTTGGTAGAATCTGCGATCCCATGGAAAGAGACAGAAGAATTCTTCTCCCATTTTGTCTTTACCCACTCCCCAGCTTCAGAATCATGGCTTGAAACTCCTTAAGTTTTTAGCATAAAAAATAAGTGTCAGGAACTCTTTGCAATGTGAGGGGGAATCAGAGGACCTTTCTTTCAGCTTACACCATATGTTCAGCTTTGCTCCATTCTGGTTCACTTTCCAACCACTTGTTCTGTGCTCATACCCAAATGCTGACCCTGCCTATTTCCATATGCTTGGGAGGAATGCAGATAAATACTGTAAGCAGTTCAACTGTCTAAGGAACACACCTCTATTACCCCTGCTTCTTTTTGACTACCCTCCAGAAACCAGACCTTCTCCAAGCATCATCTCAGAGAATTAACAGATTGTTGAATTTTGATATACGCTTGCAAGCATTTGGCAAGATCCATCCCATCCAAAAGAGGATCACATTGTGTAAATATCAGCCCTGCACAACTGAAGCTCAGTCTCCCAAGGGGGTAGGCTTAAAGCAAGCCTAAGAGGAATAGTTTCTAGATTATTTTAAATGGTTTAAGGTGCAGTTATTGATAACTTAATGAGTAAAAGAAGCATGTTTTTTGAGGCAGCACTGGCATTTACAGAGATTACTACATTCCTACTACTAACTTAATGGAAACGGACATTTGCCCTTTGCAGGTAGACTTTGAGACACTTGATTGTCTCATTTTAAGTGTAAAGAATAATTTTCAATTGAAGCATGGCAATGTAACACTGAATATCTAATAAGCAGTTTCTAATTAAGGAAAACCTATGTCAGTCTGAAGTGGAAGTTTCCCATTTATGTGTTAGGCTCACAGTCCTAAGAGAAACCATGCAGTATTACTGATAGCTGGCAAACTGGCTGTTTAGATTGTAAGGCCCAAAGAAGTTCAGTGATTTGTTAATGCAATTTAATGGTATTATTAAAAAACTCCCAAAACACACATCTCCTCTTCCTGCCCTGAAAAGAAACCAAACCCAAATGCAAAACCAAAAAAAGAACTCTTCAAAAAAACCCAAACCCTTTATTTTTATCTTATAAGAAATTCAACAATTTGAGCTTCCAGGTGAGATTTGTGTGGCTCTTTTGTTTTTGCACTAGATATCTTAGATTCTGCATCTTGTGTACTTCGACAACCTCTGCAGACTCCTTTCATCATCATTTTGCTCAGTACAGTAAGAAAGCCTACAACCAAAATAGAAAAGCTTTTAAAAGCACAAGGACTTCAAGGATCTAATGAGAAAGTAGGATCTGTAAAACACACAGTGACTAAAAGGCATCCTGTGCACAAGTGTATCATAATCAGATTATTTTTCACTGAGTACTAAGCAGAAGCCTTTCAACAACTACATTAGGCCCACAATGAGATCTATACAAAGGAAAATCCAGCTGCTGGTCTCCTTAGGAACAGTACAGAATAAGAGGATCTGTCCCATCAGATTTTGACTGTAGAACTTTTTGGTTTAATTCTTGCATTCACTTTCATGTTGCTAGTGTTATTTCTTTTTTATTTTTGGAGCTATTTGAAACGTCTTTTGAAAAATGAGGTAAATCTTAGCATTTAGGAAGTATGCATAACAAAAGAAGAGCTTTTTGGTATTTCTTTACAGTTTACTGGCATGAAATAAAAATGCCAAAGATCAATCAAAGCAAAAAAGAGGTAACTGTTAGTATTGTCGTTTTTTTCCTAATATTTGTCTGAACTAGTTCCATCCAAAAGTTTCCTCCCACTGCATGGTAATGTGCAATGCAAATGGTTACAGTAAGCACTCACTGCAAAATGCTGGTGTATTTATTAAAAAAACCCAGTCTTGCCATTACTGTTCAGCCCTGGATAGGAGTTTGAAAAAAACCTCCCAATATTCAGAATTTCTGTTAAAATAGAAATTCTCTCTGTTGCAGATAAACTGGAATGTAGCACAGAGTAGAAGCTTATACATATTTACTAAGGATCTAAAAACTGTAAAATATTTTACTTTTTTGCTATAACTTTTTGTGATCTCTAATTTTACTTTCTAGAGTATTTGTCCATGGAATGATTTATTGTTTTCAAAAAAAGTTTGAAAATGTCCAGCTTATTTTAAAGTAGGTTATTCTGCTTTATTTTCCACACACAAAAAAAATCAGCCTGTCCCTTGGGGCTTGAAAATTATTCTGTGTTTGTTAGAAAAATGGAAAAATGGAGAACTACAATGAGAAATATCTTCTCACCCTGTCTCCTGGACAAAGTCCATCTTAGATTGCCTACCATTTTTTGCTCTCCATCCCATCCAATGGAGAATCATGAAGTCTCCCGTCACTTACATGTGATGTACAATGAAAATAGAATAATTGTCTCTCCAGCTCAGTAAGGAGGAGATCTATCAGTAATATAGGAATATCATAGCAAAAAGTTAGTTTCTTTCCAGCTATCAAATGATCAGGAATGGAAGGACTAAACTAGCCCATAAAAGCTAGTTCTGATAAATTTTGTTGTCCTGAGCACCTACCAATTGTGGATAAAATTATGATTTCTAGGGAATTCAAATTTTCATCCCAAGTCCCTCAGAATGAAGACACAAACAGCAAGTGTAAATATTTGTGTTAAGAATTAGTTGTTACTGGAGAGAGAAGTCTTATCTTTAGGTTTTAATTAATTCTTATCTCAGTTAAAAGATAATTAGAAAGTAATCATGTTCTTGTAAAGTATCCATTGTCTGATTTCTGATGTAACATGTAGCTTTAAGAGGAGTTTTGTGAGCCACAAGAATTCCTCTAATTTATATCATGTGCTTGTTTGTGAGTGGGGGTAGAATCATCGTTGATTTTAGTGTGTATTCTGAATCCAAGAAAAAAAATTCTAAATTAAATACACTTTGTCAAATGAACTAATATGGCTTAAAAAAATAGACAAGTTTCTGTGTCCCACATGCCTTATGGCTTTTCTACAGTTCAGGTTTTTTTTCTTCTTTGACAAACTGAAAATTCTGCTTATTTAAGTGAACAATGTAGTGAATAAAGTGAATGAAAAAGTCTCTGTTTGATGAGGGATGAATAGATTGCTCTTTATTCTTATTGCCAAGGAGTTAATTACTACATTGGTATGGTTGGTCGCTAAGAGTTGAACTCTCAAAGGCAGTCTGCTACAAAACAGATTTTTTTTTCATCTGAGAGAATAATAAGTTCTGTGGGAAAGATGAAAGTAGCAAGAAAATGTCTGGTTTTAGAAATTCCTAGACAGTATGGCTTTCACCATGAGTTGGTTGATGCATTTGTTTCAATTGGCGCTTGAAGAGAAGTAAATTAAAGGACCCTAAGTGTGCAGGAGTGAAAATACTGTAATGTTGTAATTTGAGACCAGTTTTTCAGCAACCTGGATGTTTCAAAACTGTAGTTTTGATTAAAATATTGGCAGAACTACAGCACTAACTAGCTCCCAGTGGATATTCAGTGTCCTAAAATCTTATTCACTTCATAACAGCCTGCAGTTGAACAGAACACTATGGAATATGTGTCCTCCGTAGAGTACTGAAAGAGAGATTAGAGGATAGTCATTAATGCTCAAATATGAAAAGAATTTTATTTTTTTTTAATGTTGCACTCAAGTTCCTAGTCTCCACACTGTATATTCCAGCTCAGTTATCTCCAACATGGGTACATATATATATATATATATATATATATATATATATACA